>JAPMOR010100620.1:0-49843 GCA_026543865.1 Argiope aurantia | reverse complement strand
ATTTTGAAATTGATTTTTTTCCAATCAATTTTGATGTGCTAGCTTTCAAATCTTCTACGCTTCTGTTTCCTCGTTGGCAATATAATATATCTGGAACTTAGTATTATGTTTTTCGATAAATTTTGATAATATGTTAGTAATGCCACCAGCGGTGAATTTAAAAAAAAAAATTGTGTACATTAATAAAATTTCATTTTTAAAAACTATTTAAAATCCATTATAATTATTATTTAAATACTATTTTAAAACTATTCCAACATTTATCGCATATTTAAATAATCTGCATAGTTTTTATATTTTTACACATGCTGTAGTTTCACGTAAAAAATTGGCTGTTTTCATTTCAACTCCTCTATTTTAGATTTTACCAACTCCAAAAATACTTGATAAATCCAAAATGTACCTGCTTTCAAGAAATTTCCAGAACATCTTTCAAAAACATTTTTACCCTCAAATGGATACACTTTGCACATTATCTTATCATTTTGAAATTTGTATTTTTATTTTATGGAAACATATCGTAGTGAAAATATTCAGCTGATGTTTTCAGAAATCGATAAGAAGCGCATGATATTGGTGATTGAATATTTTGCCAGTAGTGAAAAGTGTTTCGCTTTCAGATATTCGAATTTAATGCAAAAAATAAGATTAGATGTGCCGAGTACTGAATCCATCTATACAATATTTCAATTTGTTGCATGCATAAAATCGGTTGCAACCAGCAAAACGAAAAAAAAAAAAAAAAAGCCGAAGTGTTTTTAACTCAACATCTACTATGTGAAGAGTTTTGTATTTGTTTCTAAATAGTAAGAAAAACAGAGTATTGTTATTTCAATATCGCAAGACTATCACTTTTTGACGATTCTACCTCGTTAAGGGGTGAGATGCGAAAGGATTAGCACATTTCCGAAATTCTTCGATTTTATGTCTAAGGAAAGTGTCAAACTGTATATTTATTCCAATTAGTACATTCAACCCAACTTGAAATTCTGATTATGAGCGCTGTAATAATGACGATAGTCTTTCTATTACGCGTAATTTCTCTAATACATGGTGGAAAAATAAAACACAATGACACGTCGAAGCTGTCGACTACAGCATTATCATATCACTTTTCTGGTGCAATATAAAACGAATTAGTGCTACTGGGTGTAGCATTCATGTCACTGAATGTAGTGATAATGAATGATACAGAGCAGATGATAAATTGATTTGCTGTGGGAGGTTGAGAATGGAGCAAAAGAAAACAATGTACGATGGGAAAAGTGAGCTTAATTCAAATTCATGATAACAGAGGGATTTGTCAGACAACATTTAATAGGCAGATGATTTTAAAGAGTGCAAACGATTTTGAAAAAAAAAAAAAATAATAATAAGTGAAAGAAAAAGGAGAGGAAGAAGGAGAAGGTTTTAAGCTTATAAAATAAAATCTAATAAAATAGTAGGTTTCATGCTATCAGATGGTATTAGCGTGCTCGAGATAATTAGTTATCGAGTTGATTAAATATATAACTTCAGGACTACTGTAACATCATACATTACGTATTTTGTTCGAGTATTGTGACAACAAATGTTTTCGTTACTTTTACAGTACGAAAAATGTAAACAATAATTGCAATCAAGCAAGAAAAACAACAACAAAAAAAATATATCGTTTCTCGCTGGGATTTGTAACATATGAGTCACATTTGAGAATCGATTATTTACGAATCCACCAAATCATCAAAATATGGATTTTTTACTATTTGCTATGTATTAAAATAAATATTTATCAGTTTCCAATGAATCCATAGAAACGTAAAAACACAAATTTTGCAAGAAAACAGTGAATTTTCGTGCAACATTTATGTTCAGAAACCTGTGTTTCTGCAAGAAAACAATCTATTTCTGTAAAAATCTGTGTTCCTAGATGTTTGTTTGTTCGCTCGGTTTATTTATTTTCGAAGATGAATATAACATAGCCTTGAATTAATTCCGAATTCAAAGTACTTCGGCAGCTTCGTTTTTCTTAATGCAAATGTTTCTAGCTTCTCAAAACCAGGTTAACAAGCAAAAAATCAGTTTTTTTTTTAGGTTCTCACTCGGCATATTATTAAGCTTTTAATAAACTGTAATAATCACTCGGTAATGAGGTGTAGAGAAGCAATGCCTCAATCATAATAATTTATTTTGACTGGAAAAACAACTCATTTTCATCTTACAAAAGCTTTCAAAGATAATTATATAAACTGCAAATGAAATTTTAAGCAATACATCATTTTTTATAATATAATTAAGTAATCTATTGAAACAAATTGCCGGGAATAGTAATTTGGTGTTTTCGCAATTTTTGAAACTTATGATTGAACAATTTTTCAGTCCTATGTATAAAAGATTCAGTTGAGAATTTCAGTTAGATAAGAAAATATAGCATATCTATTATAAAACAGGAAGATTTTAAAAGAAACATAAGGGCTGTTTTAGAAAAGATTTCATAATTTTGAGCCTCAAAGAAGTAATGAATACGAAATTTGAGACTTTTTCGAAACTTTCAAATCACACCAGCAGGAGGATATTTGACCCATGGCATTAGATTTAATGAGCCCCTTAATTATTAATTAATCAAATTAAATTTATTTAACAAGCTAAAAGAATAACTTTTCTTAAACCAATCTCGATATATATCGGAACAGTATTAAATAAATTAATAATTAAATAACAAATCAAGACACACCATTTTATGTGAGATAAGGAATTGAAGCATCTAAGTTTCTGTCTTCTTGAAACATTTGTCAGAAATTACGCCAACCTATATAACTTCAAACAAAGATTGATGAATTTGGTGGGAAGCATATTCCCTATGGGTCTAGAAAGGGTTAATAGAATTGAAAATCGAATCTTTTAATCTCGAAGCCATTAACCTGACCTAGGAAGCCTGATGTTTAAGAAGCATGGAATTAAATAGTAAATATACACATTTACTGGTATAATAAATGATCTTTAGGTATGAATGCAAATTGTTACAGGCATATAAATAAAAATATCATCTTTAAAATAAGCAATTTACTTTAAGAAGCAAAGGACAATATAAATTCTTATGGTGTAAAATAGCGGTTTCAATACTATATTCAGAAAAATGTAAATTTTGTATATTGAAAAAAAATTATTGTGGGAATACATCATCATAATTTAATAAAATAAAATTATTAATTCCTCGAAGCATGATTTATTTTTAACCGCAATTTTGTTAATTAATATGAATAATTTTAAGAAATTAAGAATAACATAAAATGTTTTATTTTAATTCATTACAAAAATTTTTAATGGAATAAAGAAAATAATAATCGTCTGCTTTTTTAAATTATTCAAAATATTTTTTAGGAAAACAGGAAATGTATAAAGGATGCAAAATTGCATCACGTTAAGCATTGTATTAATTATTTCCAAAATTATTATAATTGATTATTAATTTAAAACATACCTTTCACTGGTGATAATTTCATTGCAATAAGAATGAAAGCTGCGTTCTGATTCAGAAAACGAACTTGCAAAGTCTGCCGCTTTTCTAAAGTAGGAGTAATTTCCTTAACTTTTCACTAGTAAAGGTCGTAGTAACTGGCGTTTTGTGACGAGGCCGGCCTCTTGTTTTCGTCGGGAGGTCAGCTGGATAATGCCAATGACCCCTTCCGCTTTTCTTCACAAGCGCGAAAGAAAAACCTTCCTCTTACCTTCACCTAATGATCATTCGCTCCCTAGACAGACGGAAACAATATTTTTCATTCGGAAATGGCGTGACGAGGCAGTAGCCTTGAACTTAGAACCGAAAAGAAAGCTAGAGACAGATGCTTTGTGCTATCAGCTGAATTTCGAATACTAGTTTGAAACAAATTCAGTCTTTTGTTTCGGATTTATTCATTTCTTCGTGTTTTCTGATGCGTATGTTGTAACAGGGATATTCAATGCCACATATGTATGGTCTGTTACATTTTGTAGGTGCAGCGGAAACTATAATAGATGAATGCATAAATGTGTTTTGGAAAGGAATGAAGCAGTTCTGGTGTTGACAACTTTTAAAACACTCTTAGTCATAATTATTTAGCGTGAACGTGAAAGAAGTATAAATAAATAAAGTTAAAGCGATATCTTCAAATCACAAGCAATTTTTAAAATAGAAATTCTATTGTTCAAATAATATGGCACATGCTTTAGTAAAAATGAAAAATTAATATAATTTAACTAGCTGACCCGGCAAACGTTGCTCTGCTATATAAATTATTTCTAGAGAATATTTTGGTTGTTAATTAAAAAATAACGAATGTATTGTAAGTGTGTGGGGATGGGATCTATGACAGAAAGAGGAATGGGACGCTGTAGACGATGATCGCCGATAAAAACAAAAAATACCAACCATTCGTTTTCTCAATACAATCTAGTAACGAAACATATGCATTGTTTGATCTCTTAAAATTTAAACGTAAAGTGAAAAAAGTAACATATTTTTTATCCTAAAGTATAAAAATGAAATAAAGGAAATCAAGAGCAATTGAGTGTACGATATTTTTTGTTAGTCCGTTTTTAGCCAACACAAATAAGCCCGATGGTTTGCCCACGCGAGAACATGCCACATATAAATGCCCGTGTGAAAAATATGATGTGCACAAATCTAAGCCGCAAACAGACATCGTTTGTCCTTGCGACTTATTGATTGTATTTGCGAATGCCATTCTAAAAGGAAATTGAACGCGTTTGAATTCAATTGGCACGTCTGTGCGAATCATTGGAATTCGTGGCAGCAAAACATTTTCGGCTCGGAATTTGCCATTCAAAATGGTCGCTTCGATAACGTTTTTCATAAATTTTTAATGACCAATCGCGTGCCATTGCACAGCCGTGGTGGGTTCAAATTCCGAAGTAAAATAACCGGGGATCCAGTTTTCAGTCGTAGAAAGTGTGGTGACATGCCTGGCAAATCCAGTGAGTTCAAAAACTCTGTTGGATAATTTACAGCTTCATTAGCATCGCAAACTGTATCAATCGATTTGTATGATACCAAGTCGCCTAGCAACGACTGCTGTATCTTGAGGTTAAAAGCGTCGACGTCCACTGCCAAATGTCGACGATTGCTGCAAAATGGCTCTTTCTGCCAGCCACGCATTATTTATGTATTGTGTGCGTACATCGGGAAATATGCGGTCAATGAGAGCATTTTGCGAATCAAGGATTGTGCAGAAATTAGTGGGCAATTTTATGCATCCATTATTTTCCTAGACAGCAACTTTTCCATCGTAGATATCTAACAATTGGTCCGAGAATGTGTCAGTAGATGGATCTTGTAGCATTTGGACGCGCATGTTTATTTTTAGCTGGACTTTTTCAATATTACGCCACAGTGGCTATGATTTCAAGCAAGCGTTGATCTCATCAGCGTACGTTAAATGTGGAATGACGAGATAGGGACACCCTAACTACCTAGCGTTATGAAATATACTTTACGACCTATTCTCATACCTACCAAATACACATCAATTTTTTTATAAAAATCCGTCCGGCCGTTTCGGAGGAGTACGAACACAAACACCGTGACACGAGATTTTTATATATTAGATTTCTCGTATATGAGTAACCTCAAAATAAAGTTTTCTAATAATAAACATTTAAAATCCGGTTTCTAGCTTTGGAACACTATTTTAAACGTCCAACTTTTTATTTGAATTATGTCTATTTGTCTGTGAACAGATAACTAAAGAAACGTAACCAGCTGGATAAATGAAATTCGGCATATGATTTTATACCTAGATTTGATATTCTATATAAATTTTCGATAGATTTGTCTTTTCATATGCAGACGAACACGATCTCAAACATAATAAGCTAAGCAAAATAGATATGGTATATGGTGCTGACAAATAAATACAGTGTAACCTCGCTTACGGGCATAATTTGTTCCCACGTCTTACTCGCAAGGTGAAACAATTTTTTTCCATAGAATTCCATGTAAAATAGGACAATGTGTTAAATTCCGATAAAATATTAAAAAGAAAATTATAATAAGGTAATTTATTATTTATAATGCGTGTTATTTTTTTTAAATCAGAAAGTTGTCTAAAGACATTTGCCCTTGGCTATGCTTCAAAATTTTAAGAAAATGTAATAGCATTGTCGATAAATAAATTTGTAGCGCGCAAAGCTACTACCTTAACACGGCGATGGTTCTTAATATAAGATGCAATAATTAACCATGATAACAAAATTTTCCATTTTTAATCGGAAGGTTGTTGAGTCTATTATTTCTTCCTCCCCACACTAAATCTCCTCCGCAGTATTCTGCTGCAACAAAGAACGCAGATGCATAAATACTTCGATAGTTCTGGTATTGTTCTTCCACTAGCTCAGTTATCCATTTCTAGCTCCATAATCTTGGGCAGAAACAAAATATCATCAATTAAATCTCCGTAGGCACTTATTCAAATCCCTAAGTCGCGTTCGACTATGCTATCCGGTCAAAACTTCTTCCATGTAGATATAAGGATTCTCTTCAAATAACCGCTCAATAAATTGATCCACAACCCAATTCACATGTGACTTCATGTTCACTTTTCGTCACTTTTTTTGCACGTTATTAACTAGTAAGCGAGATTTGACTGAATTTTCTCTAAATAAAAAAAACTAAAAAACTTTCCGGTTAATTTGATCTATAAATATTAGAAAATTTCAAGCTTTATGATATTTCTTCTGATCAAGAGCAGTAATTGTAATAACAAAACGATGGCTTCCAAAACTGAGGATATTCTTAAGTGACACTTAAAGGGCATTCAACCAAAAGGTGAGTGAAAAATAACTATTAGCAGAGGGTATACGATATTTCCACGATGTCTGATACTTTGAATGCAGTGAAATATCGTGATAATGTTGTTCGGCGATTTGTGCTAATAGGGAAGACAAGAGAGTGAAGGATATTCAATCTATCTGAAGAAACAGGAATCTTATCAATTGAAATTACAAATACAACACTTCAACAAGAGTTCAACATAAACTAATACAAGGCAATCCAGCATGTGAATTCATGGTGCAACCTCACCACTCGTTGTATACAATATTGTTCAAATAACCTTTTTACAGTTTTGTTTTGCTTGCTATGAGAAACCATTCTTTATGTAAGATTTGTCTGTAGTACTAATCTGTAGTTATTTTGGATTTATTCAGTTAAGAGGAAGAGATTTAAACTGCAAAATGGATCATCAAATGCAAACATGAAAAAAGAAAAACTGATTATTAATTTAAAAAACCAGATTCTTTTTTTAAACAACAAATGTGATATAAAAAATTGACATGATATGCTTATTCTTAATATCTTGACATACAATATTAAATAGAAGATAATTTCAGCAGATTTCTTTTTACAACTAATATCATCAGTTTCTTCTAATAATATACATTAATTAAAAAAAATTCAACAAATTAAAAAAAAAACTGAAATTTTGTCACTTTAATTACTTAGTTATCATAAATAGAGTAGAATATCATAAAAACTAATAATAAAAATGAAAATATATAAGTTTCTATATTCATTTTATTGAAATTCCTGCACAATTGTAATTAAATCAATTTTCATTGAAAACCGACATATTATAAAATTTGCTGAGGCAAAGAAGAACGTATAAATTACAAGACAACTATAAAAATTGGAAAAATATTATTAAAATTTGTAAATAATTTTATTTAATGATGAAAAATTAATTTACAAACATTATCCAGTTTACCCATTGAAGTTAATTGAAGAGTCAAAATATGAATTTCATAAAACATGATATCAAATAGAAATTAATTTTGTGACTATTTAGTTCAAAATAGCATTACTCTTTGCTTCAATATGCAATTTGTTAGTCACATTTACATATTAATACATATTCAGTTTTTACTTTTGGAGTTTAAAAGTTTATATACTCAACATTAAAAAAAAAGGCAGTTAAAATACTTATTTATTAGAAATAAAATCATTTTATTATAGGAGAAAGGATATTTTTATTATAAAGGATAGAATAAATTGCAATAATAAATGAAAGCTGTCTAAATGTAGAGAAAATGTTCAGAATAACAATAAAATTTGAAAGCAGTTAAAATTTAATATGATTTTCAACTACAAAAATTATATTTTTGTACGAAATAATTTTTTTTTCCAAACAGAATAGCACTTAGTGTTTTTAATAGATTTATAATTGATAATAAATTTGATGTAAATTTTTACACATCACAATAAAAGATAGAGGCATTGATAAAATAACCTTTTAATTAGTCATTTTTTCCTTTAATATGAAACATAAGATTTTGAAACAATGATCGAAGGAATGATGCAATTCCTTCTTGCGGCACAGTGGTTAAGAAGAAACCCACATTATAAAAAGCAAAATGGAGAGATTTTTTTCCCCCTTAGTACAATTATTAGGAGGGAAGACTCCATTGTTTAATAAATACACATTTAAACTATCAGATTTCACTGATATTACAAAAATTCATATCGGTACAAGCATTTGCTTCATATTTGAATATGTTCTTGGAATTTCAGAGATTAAAAAAAAAACAAGAAATGTAAATCAAAGCATTCAAATATGATCTTAAATTAAAGATTTTTTATTGGTCCATAATTTCCTAATATATGCTTTGCATACATTAACTTAGCTTCATTTCAGCAAATTTTTTGGCTAAGTTAATGGCTTCATTCACAGCATTTGCATTAGTTCCAGTTGCTTGAGCTGATTCAGGCTTGCCTCCACCTTTTCCCCCTATAACTTGAGTAACATGTTGCACCCATTCATTTGCTTTCAGACCTTTAGATGTTACTGTCTGTAAAATGAAAATAATTTCAAACACATATTTTCAAAAGTTAAGGTAAAGATAAATATACACACATCATGCTACAAAAATATTCTTTCTCCACTATATAACTAGATAAAGGAAGGATTTTCAATCAAGATCTTAGTTAAAATTCTTTATGACAGCCCATTCACTACTCTGAGTTATCATAACTACTACTCTATCTATTATTGAATTAAACATTTTAATAATAAATTTCGTTTACTTTTTTCCCTGCTAGGAAGGGGGAAAAAAATCTTTAAAGAAATATATTGAAACAACTTAAATGAAATTTATAGTTCTGTTATTTGTTCCCATATAGATAAAAAATATTACATTTTTCACACAGCCACCATATAGATACAACTTGGCAACAAAAAATAAATTGTTACAATGAATAAATTTATCAAATTATAAAAATATTTTAGTTCACAAGCCTTCAACAAGATCTAATTTGAAAAGAATGCTAAACTAAGACTTCTCATATATTTATAGATACGAGTACAAATTGAAATTAAAATCAATAACCAATTTTAAATCAATATCTCAATTACCTTAGGAACAGCACTCATACATAGAATCTTTTCATTTTCGGAATCCTTAGTGAAAAGCATCACAGCAGTATCAGGCGTAAGTAATTTAGCCTGTTTAAGAGCAGCATCTAAAGCCTAAATGTTGATGAGAGAAAAGAAATGTGATAAAGACTTAAAAAGAAGTAGGAAAGCATTAACAAAATAAATAAAAATAAAGAATTCTGATTTCATTAGAAAGAAGCTGACCCATTTGGTATCCAATATGTATGAATTACAATGAAAGAATTTTAATGATAATGTTTCCTAAATGTGTTAGCAATGATTTTTTTTAATTTATAAAAAATTATGATTAAATAGAAACAATACAAAAATATTTGTGAGAAGTGTGCATATTAATAAAACTATAGTTTAAAAATGTTTTACATACCTTACATAATCTAAATAATTAATCTTCCAAATGCACACAATTTTTTAAATACATTTTGATCATAATGAATTTTTTTTGGCAATAAATGTATCTAAAGGTTCCATCAATCACAATATATTTTATAGAAAGTTGTATTAGGGAACTAAAATAATGTTTTAGACATAATTATAGCTTTATTGTGATAAATGGAACACTCATTGTGCTTCTTAATTATATAATTTAAATCTGATTCAAAATTTATTATTAATAATGAACAAACATGGATTGTAAGGAAACTTAACAATCAAAATGGATTTCCAAGAATTAAAAAATAAAAAAATAAAGAAACACTACACACACTAAAAACAATTTTTGGCACATCAAAAGAACACAGTACTGTTTTTTAAATGTATATTTTGCTATAAGTAGCAGTGAACTAATGCATTTCAGGGGTGTTTGTGGGACCCCAAAAAATCCCCTGAAACTTTTACAGACTTACTACCGATATCTTGGAGTTTCGAGAAGAGGGGGGGGGGGGAGAAATGACAAATTACAATTATGAAGTATTGAATGACCTAATTATAAAAGTTCAATGAATTACATTTTTTGCAAAATTAATAACCATAAATTTTCAATTACCTGAATTAATTCTTTAAAAAAATTATCTAATTTCTGCTGCTTTTTTTTATTTTCTGATATTTGTGGGCTTGTCTTTCTTTTGTGGTGAACTTCATAATTGCAGGAAGGTTGACTTATTTTCCTCATTTACAGTTGAAGAAATTTCCTCAAGAACTGCACATGCAGAGGTAGAAGCAGTTTGCTTTTCTGCTAATGTAGAAGGTTTTTCAGAGATTTTTATAGGTGACATCTGAAATATATGCTTTTAAGTCCTCTTGATATGTTTTCCAACTTCTGTTCATATTCAGTAAGAGATCTTTGTGAATTGGATCAGTCATTGGATTTTTTGAGCCATATTTTTCACATGAGGTTTCTTTAGAAGCCATTAAATCATATTTAATAGTCTGCACTGCATCTAGGGAATCAATCTTAAGAGAGGTTCTATAGTCAGTGACAAGTGTATCCATTAAGTTGAATGCACTTTCCACTAATGGGCCATGGAAGCAGCTAAGGCAGGCTTTGACCAATTTAGCCAATGTAGGATACTTATAATCATTTGTGAAATCATCTTTTAAATTAAAAACTTTAGACCAATATTTATCAATTGTACACTTGACTTGATTTCCACTTTCATCAGAAGTGTAGAGCATTTCTTTGGTGATATCAATATCACTCTGGTATAACCTTATTTCAGCTTCTACTTTTGACTTTTCATTATCACTAAAAATATGGGACATAAAAGATGATAATTTTTCAAAAGTTAATATTGTACTGGTTTTACCTCTTAGCTCTGGATCTAATGCTGTAAAACTAATTAGATATGAATTTTTAAGGGGTAATTTCTATTTCATATGCTGTGCTGTATTAGTATAAGCTTTCATCAGAGAAATTTGGAATTCTTTTGCTATTGGATGATTTTTTGATAATTTCTTCAGGAGAGTGGAAGCTTCTGCACCAGTAAATATTACTTTGCTAGGTAGATGGAATTCTGGATTTGTGACATCAACCTTTAATAAATCATTATAAGATGTGCACTCTATATTTTCTGGCTTCATAAAAAAAGAGAAAAATTTTGCCATCAATTTATAAGTACTGGAATGTATTAAATGAAGCATTGGTTTTTTTGTTTCAAATAATTTAATATATGTGTTGAACTCTGGTAATACTGCTGAATATAATGCCATATGCAATAAAGTTTTGTTTTGCATAACAAATAACCCATTTAGTATTCTTTTTTACCAAGCTAAAGCATCCTTTGTGAGTTGTTGGGAATGCAAGCAAGAATACACCCCTTCAATAATTTTTTTCTGAGCTGCAGAAATATTTCTTTTATTGTATACAGTTTCAACATAAAAAAAATAATCCCCTTTATCAGTTTTATCCAAGTAGAGAAAATAAAATTCAATAAGAGCATCCCACAGATCTTTGATTCTTTCTAAAACACATAAAATGTACACCCACCTATGGTCTGGTCTCTTCAAGGGCTTAAGTTTTTTAATGGCAAGGGATTCACAGATTTTGAAAAAGTTTTCTCTTTTACTGCAGCTTTTCATATCAAAATAGATGTCATCAAACAAATCTTCTAAGTATCTATCAAAACATGAAGCAAATTTTTTTGCACAGTTATTAGCTGCTGTGTGACATGTGTCACCATCAATATCTAATAAGTGGGGTGCTTTGTTTGATCGTAGTCTGGTTTCAACACCCTTTTTTTTTCCACGCATGGTGTTACATGAGTCCATTAATACACTAATTAAGTTTACCCATGGAATATTATTATCTTTAATAGTATTAACAACTGCTTAAAAAAAAGCTTCTGAATTGCAAGATTCCATCTTTAGAGATGCAAAATGATGAACTACAACTTCATTTTGATTGTTGTCATAAAACTGCACCAATATTGCCAGTATACTTTCTTGAGCATTGCTAGTACTTTCATCCAAATTTAGAGAAAATGGAGTCTCCTTTAAAGTTTTAATGATATTTTCCTTAATAGTTTTTGTGAGCCCATATTTCATCTTATAACATGCAGTAGTCCTGGACATTTCCAACGAGTTTAGTGCCGTCTGATCGCAGCTCAACTGTTTGCAGAGTTCAATTAAATTGGGAGCTATATTGAAAGAAAGAGAATTCTCGGCAATAAACGAAGTTATTAATACCTCTTGGCGTGCTTTTCTTGTCACTATATCCAATGGCCGAGCATCAGTCTCCAATAAGTCATCAGTATTTTTTGAATTAGCATAATTACTTAAAGTGATTGAATCTCTAATGCACTTTGAATATTTTATGTGCGTCACAGTTTTAGAATGATTTTTGAAAGCCTTGAATCCTTCCCCACCATACTTCAGCAGTGAGTTACAAAAAAACACAATATGCTTGTCCAGCAACATTTATTTTCTTGCACCATGTGCCGCTGGTATCCCCATTACCATCTCTCCGTTCAATCCAATTCCACCTAAATGCATTTCGGACACCTTCTTCTTATTGTATAATATCACTATTTATATCGAGAAATTTCATAGTAAAATTCTCTTGCATACATAAATAAAAAAATATTTCAATAAATGAAACGAAAAATTTACACGTGCATCAATAAATGAAACGAAAATTTTACACAGCGGAGAAAAATAAATTGCGAAGCGATCAATGACAAATAGCTAATACGGCGAAAAATCCCTCTTCTCTACTTATTGGCGCCACGCCAGGAGAGATAAGACCTTTGAACCCAGAGTCACCTGATCGCACAAAGTCTCTCTTTTTTTTCTGCTGCGCCTACTTGCCGAAAAGAATCCATAAGAGAATGTCCGAGAACTGGGGCAATGAGTCATAACTCGCAATAAGGAAAGAACAAAAATGAAGTTTTTCCACCCGTTTCACGCATTATCACTGCCTTTGGAGAAAGATAGGAAAAGTTTTCATCACACACACTGACCTTGCGTTTTCTGCTTTCAAAGCAAACAAAATTACCCAGATCAAAATAAATAATTCATTATTATTCCTACTTCCTTTTGAACGACGATCCCCGGAATTTCTGGGTATCAAAGTTCAAAATCCCCGGAATTCCGGGGTTTCCCCGGAGCACAAACACCCCTGGCATTTTGCAGTCCTCAGCACTATGCATAGTAAAATTCCTTTTGTACATAAAAGGGTCAATTTAATTTCACATTTCATTCATTTTTAATTTAAATACCATATTAATAATTATTTTTTATTTTAGTAGCCTCAAGAAAATACTTTATTAATTATGACTTATGATTGTTCAAGGAGCAATATTATTTAAACAGATGCTTGATATTTATAAATGCTGTAATAGCAAAATAAAAGTAATGAAACAGATGGCAGTCTGACTAATTACACTTGACAAATTGTTTACACTAAATTATAAATATTAGAATGAGCTTTAATTATTAATTTATTTTGAAAGAAGATAATTATTTGAATATATTTTTAATTGATCTGTCTGCAGTCATAGGTAGATATCAAATCTGTCTTGGCAGAAATCTGCTACTGGCTATAAGAAGATAAAGTATTCTTACCTTAGCATTAAAGCCAGCTTGGAATTCGTGAACAATATACAGAACGTTATCTTTTGAATTTTCTTCAAATAATTTTTTAGCTTCATCTGTAATCTACAAAATAATAAATAAATAAATGTTATTTCTCAAATCCTCAGTACTTTAATTTCAGAAATTTGAACTAATAATCCACACTATCACATTATATATGTATATAATGAGAATAAGTGCATAATTTTATTTCTTAAAACTCGGAAATAAAAAGTTAAGTTTTTCAACATACTCTTTAAATGTATTTAAAATAACTATATACTGCAATTTTTTATCCATTAATATATTTAAAGAACAAAGTAAAAAATTGTCATATAATAAAAGATTTTACTTACAGTTTGAACAACAGCAGCCTTGCTTGCACGATCTAAATCATCTAACTTTTTCTTCAGATTTTTCAAATTATTTCTCATTTCATCTTTCTTCCAATAAGAAATATTTGATTGGGAAATTTCCTATGAAAAAAAAATGCTTTTTATTTAAGCTTGAATTTTTTAAAATTAAAGCTAAAAACAGATTTTAAATTTTTTTTTCTTCATACAATTATTGTTTATCTTGTTGTTAGAAAAAGGAAAATTATAGAACTAATTTTGAAATACTTAAATATTTTTTCTGCCAGAATTACAAACTTTAAACCATTATTTTACAAAATAAAATACATTTATTTGAATAAGCCAAGAATATAAAGTATTAAAAATGAAAAAAGATTCCATTCATTGTAAATTATAATTAATAGTTTTGATAAATAACACTATTAATTTCCTTACAAAAGATAAGTAAATGCCTTCAATTTATATAAAACCATCAGAAAAGTACAGCATTAAAAAACATTACAAGTTATTTAAAAACTAAAAATAATTACTATTTTCCATTTGTAAATAATAAATTAACCATACGAACTATAAACACTGTTAAACATTAATGTGGCTAATACGTATTTATTACACATTTTCAAAATAATCCTTATAAAATATTTTTTTAAATCCTATAGATTCAGCTACATGTCAAGAAAAACAATTATCCATTGCAAACTTAATTCCTTCTAGTTCAAAGATATTATATTAAAATCGGTCATAACTTAAGAGGATTAACTGAATGCATAATATATGTCCAGTTATTTTAATAAGGAAATTTACTATAGGCATAATTACATATATTAATGAAATTTGGAATTATTATAATCAAAATAAAATTATACTATTAAAAGTATTTTACTTATACATTAATGCCAGGTTGGAACAACTCGTGACTATAATATCAGTAACTACTTTCAAGTTTTATAATTTAATCATAAATTTTTATATATGAAGCAGAGACAAAAGTAAGTATTAATCAATAATCATTATTTCAAATAAAAAAAAAGAATTGATCTATTTTTTTATAAAAAAAAAAGGTTATTAAATTTAAACTATTGCAAAAAATTAAATATTGATCTTTTTTATAAGAATGAATGAATGAATTAATTAAATGAATATTTTTCATATTTAGCTAACAGAATCTGAAGTAGTATATATAAATCTTCCTTATTTAGAACATTTCGCAAACTATAAAATTATAGAAATGTTAAGTTGATTCAATAAATTTTTCCCCTGATTATTATTTATTAATTGATATTATTTGATTAAATTAATTAAAAATAAGAATATTTTTAAAAACACAGTAAACATTCTGAAATTGATTAATTAAAATTGAAACATTCTGAAATTGAAAAATTCAATCCTTAGTATTTCCTTGTTAATAAACAAAAACCTCATTAAGGAAAACATGCATTTAATTTCTATTATTAAAGCTGAGATAAAAGTAACTGAAGATAAGTATGTATAATATGATGATAAGAATGTATAATATAAAGATAGGAATGTAGCAAAAATTTGAACATTACCTCAGTAAGTTCTACAATCTTTTTCACAATTTCTTTTTCATTTATATTCCTATTTTTATCCTCTACGAGATTTTTAAGATTTTCTACTTCATTTTGGAATAATTCAGATCTTTTGATTGCCTATAACAAGAAATAAAAATAATGATTTTACAATTCTAAATTGCAAATTATAACAGAAAAGGTGATAAATTATAAAAAATTTCATACCTTTGTAGCTTCAGGGCCACTTAAAGCTACAATTCTTCTGATACCTTTAGCAATAGCTTCTTCAGAGGATATAACAAAATCTCCAACATGCCCTGATCTTTTTAAATGTCTATAAAGAAAGATCTCAAAATATATTTCCATGAAGGGAATGATAATAAAATCTTCCATTACATTTAAAATCCAAATCAAAAAAATTATTTTAATCAATACTTACGTTCCACCACAAAATTCTACTGATGTAACAGTTCCACCAGGGCCCGATGGATCACCTAGTAGATCATCAACAGAAATTCCAATAGAAACAACACGGACAGGATCAGGATATACCTATTAATAAAATTATTTGTCAGAATTAATTAATTATTAATATGTGCAAGTAATTTATCCATTAGAATTAAACTCTAGAAAGATCATGCTTACATAATTTTTTTTAAAAAATATTTGATATTAAAAGCATTCTAAAATAATAATAAAAACCCTTCAAAATGGTAATTTTTTCATGACTTTATTACATTAATGCTAGAGAAATACAACTAAAGCTACTATTGTTCAGAACTACTATCAAATGTTGTGCACATAGTCTGATTAAATTAAAGCAAAATTTGCAATTAAACAGATCTACAAATATTAAAATATATTTCAAATAATGATATAAGCAAATTTAACTGCTGAAAAAATAGAAATATATTTTCAAGAACTCAAGAAATAATACAAAATTCATTTTTATGCATTCAAATGCTTTATGGAATTATTAGTTTAGAGACCAATTAAATATATTTATTTATAATGTTCCATTTATAAATAAGAAGGACAGGAAATATCTGTAAATTACAATTTTATTTCTCTCCATTTTTTACTAAATGGTTAATCTAATAACAGTTTTAAATGTTTTTTTTATTTCAACCATTATCAGTATTTGAGATATGAAAAGAGACCTAAGGAGTATACTTTAAGTTAATATATGGTTAAAAAGGGATTTCACACAAGCTGGACAACAAAACATTTTCTTAGCAACATGATATTGCAATTCAGTATTAGATAGTTGTTACAAAAATTAGACTAAGAAAATGTCTGGAAAATCTAGAATTCGCATAACTCAGCAGTTAATTACATTTTAATTTATTATTAAATTTAATTAATTGGAAAATAATTTTAAAAATTAACCTAAATGGATTTATCATACATATTATTGTCTAAAGATAAAAATATTTTTTCAGTCACTCTAACCTCTCCAAACACAGCTCTCAATCCTTGAACAGCTTTGGCATTTGGTAATGGTGCCTCTTTAGCATAAACTTCTTCATTTTTAGAAATAACTTCATTAGCAACTAACTCAGCTTCTTTAACTTGGGCAACAGTCATAGCTCCCTAAAAACAGCATGTTTTTAAAAGGTTAATATAATCATATAATAATTTAATGATATAAAATAATTGATATAGGTATTAAGAATATACTGAAATAATAAGATTATATTCACCTTATTAGTAAAATCAAACCTTAGTCTGTCTGGAGCAACTAAGGATCCCTTCTGGTCACATTCAGTAGCTAAAGCTTTTCTAAGTGCAAAATTTAAAATATGAGTACCAGTATGATTATTCATAATTAATTTTCGTCTTTCCTGAAATTAAAGACATAAAAAGAATTAGCACAGAATGAAGTTGTGTTATTCTTTAATATATAAAGAAAGTTAACAACTTGGAAATGACATTTTTTAAAAACTTTTAAAAGAACATATTAGTCATGTAAGATATTGTTGAATTCTACAGAATACTTTAGCTTATTAAAATGTGCATATATATGAGAACATATATGTTTATTTTAATTATAACGAAAATTTTCTATTTCAATCCTTCAATTAAAATTTTATTTTAGTAATCTAAATCAAATTAAGCTTAAATGCAAAGCAAAATTCAAAATTTTTAATGCAAATTAATTTTAGGACTCTAACAAAACTTGATTTTAGTACATCATTTTAATATTTCTGGATTTGAATACAATTAAGTTCTTCATTGAAATGTCTTATATTTTCAACAATGGCATATTTACATCATACATATATTCTAAAAATTTAGCAATAATCTTTTAAACAGACTTATTACATGTAACTACTTCAAAAAATAGTAGCTTAACATACCTCATCAATCAAGAGTTTCAGTTTATCTCCAACTTTTAGAGTTCCACAAAGTGTTCCAATATGGATGACATAGCCACCTTGAAGCTGAACTTCTTTAACAGAAAATTCTGTATCCTAAAAGGTCAAATTTTACAAAATCAAAACATAATATGAATCCAACAAAAATTTAACTATAGAAATGATTTTCAGTTTACAAAATGCAGAATAAATATCAAGAAAATTACTTCATCATCTTCTTTAACCATGAAACCAAGATCATAAATTTGACCACCAGATTCAGCATAGAATGATGTTCGATCCAAAATAATACCACATTCCTGCCCATTTTCCACTTTGTCAGTAAATGCCTTTTGGATTCTCAAAGCAAGTATTGTGCCAACACAAGGCTCAAATTCTAAAATATGATAAGATATTCAGATTAAAAAAACAATAAAGGTAAGATGATTCTAAGTTTACAAATTTTAGATTAATGAAGTAACAGATTTTTTTTCTATCAAAAGGTATTAGCAGCAGTAACAATGGTAGTTTTTCACAGAGGTGTGAGAGATGCTTATTTCATGCTTTGAAATCTTCAGGGAGCTTCAAAATCCATTTGATGCATATTAAGATAATATAAATTAGGCAAGAAGGGATGCTCATAGTAACTAATATGTTGACAAAATCTGCCATAAGAAAGCAGTTTCACTCTCAAATGATTTAACACCCATTCATTGAGCTTATAATATTTAGTAAAAGTACATAACCATCAGTATGTAAACTAAAGCAGTAGAATTTCTAACCATAAAATAAAATAACCCAATTCTTATCCATTTATATTTTGATATAAATATGAAATAAAAATCTCAGTCAAAATTCTTTAACAGTTTCATCTTAAAATATTTGTTTGCATTTATTTTAACTAGTTTGATTTATTTCAAAAGGTCCAACCTATTATAATTTCCCAACATTAAAAAGCTGAATAAATTAATACCATATTTGGAATCTTTGTTATCTGACACAGCACGATAGGCATACTTTGGCATATCATCTGTAGGTGGTATTTTCTTTTCTTGCAGTTCTGAAATAGCATGCACATCAAGCTTAATTTCATCGATTGCACCTTCACCTTTGGCTTGTGACATAAGCTGAGAGGAAAGAGACAACATTGTTATCTTTCATACATTTCATTCATTAACATACAGTCAATAATTCAATTAAATAAAATAAGGCACAAAAGTAAAACAGATATTATGAATTAATAATTTATAAATATATCTTACTTGGGCTTGTTTTTTAGCTTCTTCATAACCAGCCATGTCAATCTGCAAACCTTTTTCTTCCACCATTAACTGGGTCAGATCAATAGGGAAACCATATGTATCATACAGCCTCCAAGCAATATCACCTAATAATGGGGGGGGGGGGAAACAGTGGAAATAAAGATAGATAAGTATTTCTGCAAAAATTTTAACTTAATAACTGCTGATTTTATTACTAAAGAATATTTAATATTAAACTGTGTATTTAGAATGAATATGTAAATAAACATATGTACTGTATGCAATATCAGTGCATGTAATGTGAATGTGCACTGTAAATGTTAGTATGTTAAGCTATGAAATGACATGCAAAATAAAAATTTAGGATTAACTTAATATATATATTAGAATGTAAAGACTCTTCAGATAATTTGCGTCTTATAAAACAATTTAAATATGAATCCTCAATGTAAAAAAAGAAATAAAATGAATTATAGAATGACTTCTTATTCTAAAATAATGAATTAAAAAACATTAATCTTATGAATAACTGAAACATAATATTTCATTTGGGTATAAACCATAATATAACACAAAAAATAAATGAATATATAGGCATTAGTTGATGACAACTGATACTTTTTATAAAGCTTTATTATGGAAAGCTCCATTAATGCAACTTAATTAAGGAAAATCTGATTAATTAACTTGATTCCACAGAATGTTTGTTAAGCTTTTTGATAAAACATAAAATATTTCCTTGATTTCAAATGTATTTAAAATATTAAATATATGAAACGAATTTAAATAAATAAGACAAATGAAATATAGATATTATTCAGATTTTTAAAAAATTCAAACAATTACCTGGTAGAACCTTAGAATCAAGTTTTTTGATAGCTCTTTCTAAAAGCTGTCGACCTCTATTTAAAGTTTTCAAAAATTGTGTTTCTTCATCATTAATTACATCCATAATCTGAAATATTAATTTTCAATAATTAATTCATGATGAAAAAAAAGGATCAATGAGGATTCCACAGTCCTAATATAGTTAAATCGCAGTATAATATAATTTAGACTTTTAATTACGAGAATAAATGTCTATAGTTCATTAAAAATATGAAAAAAAAAAAAAAGAATTAATAGTTTTTTTATAAAATTTTTATTCTATATTTATTCTATCAATTCAAAGGTTATTTGTAATAGAAGATATATACAAGATATTTATATGTTTTAAAATCAAGTAACAGTTCTTTTACAGATTTTGCAGTTAATGCACCTAATTGTGAGCCCAGCAAAAAGAAAAAATAAATTGTTATATTAGATGCACATTAGTTTATTTCATAAGAATTGATTTTGAAAAATATCTCTGTGTCTTCCATTTGCGAAATAATCATTCAACTACAATTTAAGCAGTTAAATTTAATTTGACTTCTTAAAGTCAATGGGCTTGTCTAGACAAGAGCCATTAGAAACAACAGCAATTAAATTTAATGCTATAACTTAGTCTTTTAGTTTCAGCAAGTCAAACTTTTAAATCTTCAGATTTCTTTCTATTATTTAGTGAAGGTAATATATATTGATTATCTAAAATTTAACATATTTTGCTTAACTTCTTAATGGCAACAAATCACATGCAAAAAATAATAGAGTAGCATATCTGAAAAGAAGTAAAACATAAAATTTAAAAAGTCTGTTAATAGGGTGCTTGTTATGAAAATTTCACCAAATTTTTTTTTAAATGACGCAAGAAAGGATCTACAACGGACACTGTGCTTTATTTTTGAAGAATTTTTAAAAAATCGCAATTACTATTGAAGCAAATTACAAAATTCAATTCAAATCAAATACCAAATCGTCATTAAAAAGGCACATACTGTTTGGGGATCTTTAGAAAGTTCTGGAAAAATATCACCCTGAAAAAGAAACAATGTCATTTATTAGAGAAAGTAGCAATTTTTTTACTAGCATAAAATCTTTCTTAGAATAATACTGTTTTATGATCCAATATTTTAAAAGTGTAAGAAAAAATAATAAATAAATACCTATGCATGAAAAAAAAATATTTATTTGGGAAGTGCACATCTTTTCTTTTAGACCAAAAAAAGAAATATGGCATATTTAAAAGTAGAGAATGCTCAAGTTGAAAATATTTCAAATATTCAGAAAAATAATTGATATAAATAAATGAATAAAAAAAGTATTTTAATTTAAAAAACATATATAATAACACAATCATTGCTGAAAATATCGTTAAATTCAAAATTAGGAAAAACATTTTCATTTCAAAAATAAAAAGAATAGTATTAGCTATTTAAAAATGACTCATTATTTAATATAAAAATTCTAATGTCATACCAAGATGCTGATTACAACTGGAACAAGACTAGCAAATACACCAGGTTTAGCATTTAATTTTTCTGATGCATATCGCACAGCACGTCTCAGTATCCTTCTTAAAACATAGCTAAAAATAAAAATTACAATGAATAAATCCCTTAAAGCAAAATAATTTCACACAATGAAATGCACAAAATGCATGAGCATAATTTTCAATAAAATGTTTGAATTTCTTACCAGGGTTGTTATATTTATAATTTCTAAAAAAAAAAAAAAAAAAAAAAAATTTGTAAAATCAAAACTTTTATTTATGTGTAGTTAAAACAATTTTGAAAGAAATTTGTACACTTTTCACTGGTTGAGAAAAAAGTTTTGTAATAGCTTCTGCATTTTATATTTTAAAGAATTTTGCACTTAGATATTAAAAAAAATATAAAAAAATAAATCATTGTCTAAAAACATTTTCCCATAGAAAGGAAATACATGCAAATATTTCATACTAACCCTCGGCCAGTATTATCAGGTCTTCCACCATCAGCTAAGGCAACTGTTAAAGTACGGGCATGATCAGCTAAAACCCTATAAGCCATGTCAATTCCAGTAACATCATCAGCACCAACTTTTCCTGTATAAGAAGGAGCATTGGTAGCCTTAAAAAAAATAATAAAATGCATCGTATTAACAGTGCATTGTTTGAGATACTTTATCAAAAAAAAAAAAAAAAAAAAAATGAGAAAACTTTTCCTTGATGTAAACAAATAAGTTGACAAAAAAATACAATAGTCAGTAACTCAAACAAGAGACTGAATGGATATATAAAAATACTTCAGAAGAAGCATGAATTAAATTTTTAAAAATATTTTATAAGGGCTTATTTTCCTAACATTAACATTTAAAATATAAGTGAAGGAAAAAAAAAAAAGAAAAAGAAAAAAAAAAGCTGATATTTTTTTTAAAAATAAAGCTTTTGCTTTAACAAAAGGAAAATATCCAGACTCTTTTTTGGAGACAGGAAAACTAGATGTATAACTGCAATCAATCACTAATGCAAATGCTCATATTTTTAATCAACTGAACCACCATTCATAATGTGATAAAAAAAAAAAAAGATAAAGCAATATGCATGGTGATTTCACAGTGCAATACTAAAGATTAAATCATTTGTAGAGAAAGTCTTTATAAGCTTCTGGCATGGCAGTTGTACCAAACATATACAGGGGAAAAAAAAAAGTACAGCATATACATTGCTCCTACATTTTAAAATAGATCAAGTACAAAGGTTTTTGCCTGATGAAAAAAGTGAAAATTTATAACATTACTACAATAAGTGCCCTTTCTCCAAACTCTCATCACATAGCCGGTGCTTTTAACAATCTGCTAGCAAAAATACTTCTGCACAAAAAACTATAGCTTTTGAACTAATAATTCATAGAAAATTACTTTTGCCATCTCCCACATTTTAATAATTTGAACAATATTAATTTAATTGCCTCCTACTAAAGATATGCTAACATTATGTTGGCATATGATTTTTGAAAGTTTTTGTATAATAGCAGTAAAAAGGAGTAAAGATGCGCCAATTGCTTTCTTAAAATCCTTACAAATAATACAATAACATTTAATACCAATATTTTCTTGCAAAAAATAATCTATTAATATTTTTATATATAAAATTTTAATAAACATTCTTTATCATTATAAAAATGTTATTCATAATAAAAATGAATTCATCCGATATAAAACTAATTAGCATGCTGTATAATTATGTTAACAAAAATTTGTATAATATGTATCATTCTACAGGTAGAAAATATTATAAATTAAAATAATAGTAAAAATGAAATGAAAAATCAAATTTTATACCTTCTGAATAGCTTCAAAAATAGGAACAAAAATATCAGTATCATAATTGGAAGGTTTGTCTTGAATTACAGAAACTAATCTTTCTAGACCCATTCCAGTATCCACATGCTTTTTAGGAAGAGGCTTTAAACTTCCATCATTTTCTCTAAAAATAAAAATCTCAATTTTTATTTTATACATTAAAGCTTTTTAAAATGCTAGTTTCAAGATCTGGATCATTATTTTTGTTTAAGCACCAGCACTGAAAAATTTTCTAAGTAATAAATTTCTCACTGAATTTAAAAATTATGTTTTTAAGAATGTTAATATTTGATTTCAAGGATCAAAACTATCATTAATTTAAATCTCATTAATATTAATATATTGGCATTTAAAATTTGACAAAAATTAGGAAAAGATTAATTATAAATATTTTTCAGAAAAGGAAAAATAATAATAAATAAAAAAAGAATACACATGAAAATGTACATAACTTGGAGAATATATTATACAAGTCCGTTAATTGTGTACCTGTTAAACTGTATAAACACAAGGTTCCATATTTCTAAGACATCAGGTAAATCAGCATTTACCAATTTACTAGCATCTCTTCCTCCGATACGATCATAATGTATTTCAGAGCAAGGACCACAGGGTCCAGTTTCTCCCATTTCCCAAAAGTTATCTTTCATACCAAAAGGCAAAATTCTTTCTTCGGGCAAACTGAAACATTAAATAACAATTTTTTGCCATGAAATAAATTATAGAAAGCATGAAAAATATTTATGATTATCCTAGATAGTGTACATATAAAATAAAGAGCTACTAAATCTATCTACCCTATATGCGAAGATAAAAACATTTATCTAATGATATGACTTATTTCAAGATATGCATCTAAAAATATTTTTGTGTTTAGAAGCATGCTTTTCAAAATTGATCCAATTTAATGTAATACTGTAAAAATTAAAATTTTCAAAATTGTATTATACTTCAAAAATATTAATTACAAATAATTAAAACTTAAACATAAGTTTAGTTACTGTATTGTATAGTATAGAAACAGATACTCAAAGAGGAAATATTACATACAGGAATTTATGAATAGATTGTTGTGGATGTGATTAAAAATAAATAAAATACTTTGATCATAAAATTAAAAATATTGCGACAACAAACTGGAACTACTTATGATATTTCAAATTTTAAATAGTTTATTCCCATATGGTTTCTAAACGCAACTAAAATATATTAAGCATATGAAATGGGAAAAAATTATTAATATAAATCAATGCATTTAATTGTTATAATTTTGAAACTAATGAATTTTTTAGTTATTTGTCCAAAACAACTGTAAAAGTAATTAAAAAGTATCCAAGTAGGAGATAAGATATTCCCATTCTTTCTCCGATACATATAAAATATGTAATATTTCATTATTATGCATGTGTTATTATACACCACTATAAAGAAATCATATCAATGAACCTTACTAGTAAGATTCTAAATCATAGAATGTATTTCATCAGTTAATTGTGGAGTAATTTTTAATAGTCTTTTAAGAAATAA
Source organism: Argiope aurantia (assembly GCA_026543865.1). NCBI lineage: Eukaryota > Metazoa > Arthropoda > Arachnida > Araneae > Araneidae > Argiope > Argiope aurantia. The sequence continues at coordinate 24,678 of JAPMOR010100620.1, read as the reverse complement.
AATCGTATAAGCACATATTTTACTTCCTACTCAAACTTTTTCATATAGAAAATAAACGCTTTTTTAAAACAATATAATAATAAGTATATATGTAAAAAACACTAAAAATGAGTTTGAAACATATGACTAGTGAAAAAATAACATCTATAAGGAAACAAAAACAAATGATATATTATTATTCCACAAATAAAAATTATAGTACAACAAAATTAATTCCAAATTGGAAGACTCAAAGAAATTTTAAAAAAAAATATTGAAATGTCTAGCACATACATTAAAAATAATGATGCTACATTTACATGCAATTACCTATTTTAAAAAAACTGAAGTAAAATCAGAAATTAAAGAACTAATTATAAAAGTTCTTTAATAATAATTGCTACAAAGAAAAAAAATAAAACATTGTTCAACTATAAAGCATTTTAAATTGATTAATTTCAAGACTACAAACCACATTTTCTGTATAAACCAATAAAAATGTAAAATCTGATCAACATTTTTAACTGATTAACTTTATATGCAATTGAATCGGTTCCTTCCATTTTTAAATTCAGCCCAAAAGCACACTATTCCTGTTAATTTATCTTCTTAAAGCTTGAAATAAAATTTTTACATACTGAAAAAAATATCTCTAAAAACTGCAATTAATTTGATCAAGATAATTAATAGTTTGGAAGTTTAAAGTTATTAATAAATTATATTAATATGCACTTTTTCTATCAAAAACATTAAATAAACATACCCAACTTCTTTCCATATTTCTTTGCATTCATTATCAGGTTCTAAACCTAAATCAGCATTTCCGCCAAAATATGTAACATACAAACGATCTTTATTCAACTTGAATACATCTGTTAACAATTCCCAAGCCCAATGGCATATTTCTCGCTGTAAAATTGAACATTCAATTTTTTTAATAAATGATAAAAATAATAAAATTATTAATACTGATAAGCAAAATTAAAATTTACAAATACCCAAAATATCTTTCAAATTGGAAAGCTGGGACAATTTGTCAAAATGCACAGTTTATCCATCATAAAAGATAATTTCTGGTGATGAAAGTTATTAGTTGAATATAATTGATTTCTTAACAAATTAAAACAGTCATCATATGGATGAGTTAAATTATCTACTAGGGACATGAATTAATTACAAGCAAATAATTATATAATTTATTAACAACCTTAATTCACACTTTTTTAAATATAATATTGTTATATGTCGAAGGAACATACAATTTAATTAACAATTACCAAAAGAAAGATCCATAATTTTAACAAATTTATTTGGCATTCAGAATAAACTTGCATATCAAACTTATGTTTAAGTAAAAATGAATATATCCCTTATTTTATCATTTTTGATTATAACAAAACATTCATAAGTTTTTTAAACACTTATTCCTACACAATGAAAGAACAATTCTGTCAACAATAAATAACTTTGTGACAATAAAATTTCTTAAAATTAAAAGTAAATGCATAAATAATAAACAACTAACTATGAAACTAACTAGATTTTTAACTGTAAGATTTTTATTACATAAGTTTACAAACTGTAAACTTATGAAAAATTAATCTCATATTAAAAGTTCCATTCTGATATTAAAATATATAATAATACTGACATTCACAAAATCAATTTTTAGAAATATTTCATAATTATGTCTTTTATACTTTCATGCTGTACTATAATGCATATTCATTTCAAAGCTTGATTAAAATATATAAGCACATATGCCTTAGAGAAATTACAAAGGAACCAAAAATATTTTGATTACATAAAACATTTTCCATTTCTTTTATTACATGAAATTTCAAATTCAGATTTAAAATACTGAATAGGTTCGTAACTTCTGAGGCAATAAATAGAATCCTATATAAAATTGATAAATGCGAAAAATTATTTAGGAACAAAAGAGAAAAATAATACATTAATTTACCTTAAAAAAGTCCCCAAAGGACCAGTTGCCTAACATCTCAAAGAATGTATGATGATACACATCTTTTCCAACATCATCCAAATCATTATGCTTTCCACCAGCTCTAATACATTTCTGTGTGTTGACAGTTCTTTTGTATTTGGCTGCATCACTGTTTGGATCAACTGTACCCAAGAAGATTGGTTTATACTATATATATATAAAAGGATTTTTTTTAAAAAAAACATATTAGGACATATACTTTCAATACCAATTAATATACAATATCAGAAACAAATATATAGAAATAAAAAATAATTTCTTTCCCATCACAATTCTACAAAAACCAAATTCAAGATTTTAAAGGAACCTCACAGGAATAAATTTACAGAGGAAACATTATATAGCACAGTTAATAGTAGCTTAATCAACTAAAAATTTTATTTCAATTATCAATTTCATTAGTAAATTTTCTAATGTATTATGGTTATTATTTTAAGAATGTTTTAATATAGATCTGCTGAAAAAACTAAGTTTTATTGAATGAAATTCAGAGAATTTAAATAAACATAAAAAAACAAATTCTCAAGATCTTAAAAAACAGGTAGCATTTCTTTTCTATCAAAAAATTAAAATTAGCACATAAAATAGGAAAGGAAAATCTTTCTTATACTAATTTAATATCATCATACATTTCAAAAATAGGGAGAGTATTTATATAAGAAAATCTTTTTGCAAATCTCTGAGATTTAATATTTGATTAGTATTTCTGCCTTACTATTGTTTTAATATAAGCAATAACTGAAAACATTCAAATTTTAACACTGTTATTAATTTTTGCAGTCTTCTCTCTTCTTCCCATTGATGCCATGAAAATCTGTAACAAATTTCATAATGCTTGAAATTGTGAATGTTAATGTTTACTTTCTTTTTGCTTTCATGAATGAAAATGAAACTAATCATTTCTACTTCATTATAAGATAACTGAAAAATGATAATAAAAAGTTGAGTTGGTATTCTAAACATATCTTCATAAATTTATTTTACATGTAAGTACTGTTTACATTTATCCAAGATACACAAATAGCTTAAAAATTTTATTAGATGACAAAAAGGTATGATTATTCAGCATAATATTCTATATTTCATTTAATTCATCTTAAAGTTAGAAAAGCAGATACATTTATTTAAAACAATTTAAATGTTGAAATGTTAATAATTAATGACAATGAAATTAACATTATTTACCACATGTGGACACAATGAAAGGAAATTTGACTTTTTTTTTTTCTAATACAGAAATAACCACTAATTTTAAAATAGTTTAAATATTCATTTTAAATATCACTAGACAGAATGAACAAGATTAATAAAAGATATATAACAAGCAATACTATTTATTTAACACTTGAGCATGATTTTTCCCAAAACAGTCACACACATGCAAGATCACTAATAAAAATTGGATTGGAATCCACCTGTTTACACAGGTGCTGTCTATATGTAAAGTTAGGTAATTTATATTCATTTATCAATAAAAGCATCTGCCCATTATGTTTCCAAGAACAAATTCAAATACATTTGAAGCTTACAAAATTCACCGCTAATTAAAAAATTATCTAAAAAATTAATATTATCAAATACTTTTAAGTGTCAATTCATTTTAAATGATTTTTAAAATTTTATCAACTGTAAGTTATTTCTACAATAAAAAATTCAACACAAAATTGATATCTCTAATAGAACTGTAAATTTACACAAGACAAATCATTATATTTTTATCATCTATTAGTTAGACACCAATTAGCAAATATTTTAAATATTACATAAGCTATCTAGCAACACTTTTTACATCAGTAAATCTTTTTACAAGAAAAACGAATACAATTTGAACTTAAAACTAAACTAAAATAAAAAACCATTATTTTAGATAGATTTTTTAGATAGAAATTAGACAACAATCTAAAAACCAATGCATTCTATTAAAATTACATGCTTTTTCATAAAACATATAAAAACTCATAATATAAATTGATTAAAAAATACAAATAGTCAAAAATTTTTCCTTTTGATATAGAAAACTTTCTTTAATCCGATTATAAAAAAAAAATATTTTTTAGCATTAAAAGTTCATGTTTCTCTTTCACTCATTTTCTCAATTCTCTGTCTCTGTTTCATTTCAAAATATCAAATATTTTTCAATAGGCATGATTGCAAAATTTAAACATTAACAAGGAGGGCAAGGTAAACTACTCAACCTTGAAAAAACTCCTTAAAACAAGTTCTAATTCAATATAAATCTTTAAATTAGAAAAGATTCTTTAAATTACAACAATACATTTTTTTCTCAAAAATGACTATCTACAATAAATTTTTTCTCAAAAACAACTATCTAAACAAATTAAATTAATTAATAAGGAATATAAACAAAAAGCCATATGTCAATATATTAGCAAAAGAAAATGTTCATGAAAAGAAATTTCTGAAGAGATTGTGAGCTAACTAAACTTGAATTAATATTATAATATATATGATTTAAAAAAACATTTTTTTTATTAAAATATATAAATATATTTTATCATAATTTTTTTCTTAGTTTATTCAAGATTCATTAGAAAATGTACAAAAAAAAGTTACACACATATTTGTAAAAGTTTACAACACAAAATATTCTCTTAAAAAATTTTCATTAATTAAACTTTTTTTCCTTGCATTTTGGGCTTTTCCACAAGCCGTAAAGTACTAATTAACTTACCTGATTCATTCCAGCATTAGCAAAAAGTAAAGTTGGATCGTCGTGGGGTATTACAGGCGACGAATGTACATATTTGTGTTCATATTTTTCAATGAAAAAATCTAAGAACTGTTTTCGAATTTCTTTAGAAGTCAGCGAAGTATCCATTCTTATCCTAGAACTAAAATTTATAATTCAGATTGATTGAATAACAGGAAGAAATAAAATTAATGACAAATGATGCAATAACCACATCAGACATGCGGGAATTTCAAATTAAATTAGAAGTTTTCAAAATTCAAGAAAGTACAAAAACAACTGCTGTAGATATTCAATTATAAAGATTTAATACTCACATAAGCTTGAATCAATTTTTAGAAGAAGCAAGGTTTTTAATATATGTAGAAAATATAATTAGGTCACTATTGACACAAAACACAAACACGTCGCGATGCGTGGTCTGGTTGCGAGGGAAAGAGAAAGAGAAACCTGCGGCATGGAGTTGAGCTGGATTATGTTTAGCAAATTTATTTTTCTCTTGTGTATTTTCAGACTTGAAGCAAAACTACAATCCATTAATTAATAAATCTCTTTTATTTTTTGTATTTATAAAATATTCCGTAAACATTTAACCCAATTTCCAAAGAAAAGATAGATATTTTCGCGGGAAAAATAAAGAACAAATATTGTTTGATGTCTTCTTTCTTTCATAGTAAAAGGACATTCAACTCATGAAAAAGATGGCAAATTTACAATATTTTCATTTCTTGAAGACTTTCTTTTCTATTCCAGATGTTTACTATTTAATGCGAGCTTTGAATTGTTTTTGTGTGATTATTATGCTCCTTTTGTTATTATTCTACCTTCCAATCAAATTCAAAATAACAACCTCCGTTTCAAAAATTTCTTAGTTTAGATGGCAACATAATTTTTCAGAGCGCGTTGTTATGTTTGTATTTTTCTTTCTATTTTTTGAAAATTAGGAGCTTTTTCAACTAATAATTTTGGCCAAATGTAAAAATATAAAGTTCAATTGAGTGGAAGCTATAGTTGTATACTTAAAAGGCAGGAAAATACCTTTAAGAAAGAGCGTAAATTGTGCTTAATAACTCATTTTTTCGTAATAAATAGACAGATCTCACCGGAATGTCCAAAGGTAAGATTTGATAATAACTCACTTCTTTAATTTATAATTTTCCATTTTATGTTCATGATACAAACGCTTAAAAATAGAAATATATATCACATTCTTTTAGTCGGATTATATTTAAAATCTTATTAATTTTTATGTCCTGTTTGACTTTTCTCAGATTTCCGTTACCTTTTATACCGCATTTAATTTCATTATAAGTGGTATCTCTTTGCTATTGTATAAGGATTGTAAATGAACTGAAAAGGAGCATTGATTAAAAAAAATTCCCGTAGTTTCCCTTGCATAATATTTTATTAAATGTTTTTGATTGAAAACATCGAAAAAATAAACAATGGCCGCGTAAGCTGTTCTGTCCCTTTGTTGTGATTTATAATTTTCTTGTTTTATATTTCACAAGAAAATGAAAAATTATAATCTAGATATATTTTTTATGTGATTAATTATGATAATATCACCTATAACTGTTTATAACTCATATTATGCTGTCGAAAATTGTGGAGGGTTATATATCCTATCAGGTTGATGATTAAGAAAAATATTATATTGAATTTTGAAATTTTTCTGATTTCAATAATAATATATTATAAAACATTTATGTGAGCCACCATTATATCCAGGAAAATTGATTTTTAGAGATCAATTAGTGGGAGAATTGTGATCCAATAATTATTCAGTATATATATGTATGTATATATATGATAGGTTTGCAAGTCACTTTATTCTGTTTGAAATCCCACTTTTTTATTTAATTATTTTTTTCAGTTACTCATGTTTTGAGTGAAGAGATAAAATTCGCCTTCCTTTCAAAGATACCTAACATTCTTTTTCTTAAATTGCCATGTGTCATAAAAAATCTCTAAAAGAATCTCTTTGTTATATCACCTAAAGAAAAAATTATTTTGCTTTATTCTAATGTATTAACAGATAAAATAATGTTATATATCTATGTCTGTAACTATATATTTATTTAAGGGCACTTTAATAACATTTTAATGTTATTAACACTGTTAGTTTTGAGAAAAAAAATTAGCATATGTATTTTTACAAATTTATTTCTTACTAATATTTGTAAAAATTCCTTTAGTGTCATTTGCCAACTGAACTTCTATCACATTAGAATAAATGATTTCATGCAGCTGTATAAATTGTGAAAACATTTCCTATAATAACTTTTACTTTGTTTGTTTCTATTATTAATTTTGAAAGCAATGGAAATAACTATTTTTATGTAGAGACGGCAAAATGTAACAATATTTTATTTAATTTAAGCTTCAAAAACATAAAAAAAATTTCCTTTGACAAGAAATGTTTTCTTAAATTTATATCAAATTATTTTTATTAAAAGCAAAAATGAGTTGCATAAAAGGTAGTGTTATCAACATAATGAAGTCTAAAGTGATGTAATGTCTTAACAGTGTAAATTATAATTGAGTATGTGATATATTTTTTATCATATATGAGTTGTAATATTTTGATACAAAAATGAGACATAGTGGTTGCTTAAATATATCTAATTTATTTCTTGATATTATGAAATAAATTAGTTTATCCAGGGTGCGGCACAAAAGTTATGTCATAGAATAGAAATTAATTAAATTCCTTTTTAATTTTTGTTCATTTCTTTTTGTCTATTACTTCAATTATTACATATTTTATAATGTATCTTTTAGTTGAAGTACTGATTTTTGACCTTTTTATAATGTCAAGCAAAGATATGCTATTTTAAAGTTGGAAAACCAACTGTATGGAGTCATTCGTTTGCTTAATGTTCCTCAGCAAACAGCGCCTGATGCAATCTATCGTTTCAAAGAGCTTGGTAATAATGGTCAAAGTCCAGGAAGTGAACTAAAACATGGCGAACTCTTTCAGAAGCAGTAAGTTTATCAAAAAGTGAGTTCAATGAAATTTGAAAGTTTCCATCAGAAAGATCGCTGGCGAACTGTAAATAAGGGACTGATCAGTGCAATGAATGACAAAATCAAAGCTTGGACTGAAGCCCTACAAGGTCCAGAAAGTACAGCTTATCACTGAAGAAAACAAACTCATGCGGCTCCAAAGATGCCGAAAACTTTTTAAATGGGCCGAATGTCAGCATTGAGAGAGATTCTTTTTCACTAATGAGAAGCCCTTTACCGTCCAAAAGCTCGTAACTCCTAGAACTATTGGATCTGGTCTGTAGATGCACTTATCTCTTCAGCAATTGTTGAAAATCGCAAAAATCCAAAGTTGGTCATAGTCTGAGGCAGAATTTGTGAAAACAGAAAAACATCTCTGGTCTTTGTGGATGAGAGAGCTAAAATAATTCAAAAAGTATATCAGTAGAACATTCTAGGAACTTTTAAATTTCCGTGGGCCAAAGCACACTTCAGCAATGTAAAGTGGGAGCTTTACAAGACTAGATCAGCTCACAAGGCTAAAAAGAGATAAGACTGGTGGAAGGTGCATTTTCTGGACGTGATATTATCTGGAGAATGGGCACAATGCTCGACGAATCTCAAGCCCATGACTAAAGTGTATAGACTATTTTGGAGTCTATGGCTTGCACTAAACAACATGAAAGTTTGAATTCTCTAAAGCAGAGGTTCCCAATCTTTTTTTTCTCTTAGACTACTTTCAAAGTTTTACTATTTTCGGTAGACCCCCTGCTGCTACATTTCTACTGTATTCCCAAAACTCCTAAAAAATATTACCCTAATTTGGGGGTGTTAAGAAGAAGAAAAAAGTAACACATTTTCTTGTGTCCTATTTATTAAAATAATACTTGTGGTTATACAAAATTATAAACATTTATTATTACAAACAATCAGCAATTGACAAAAAAAACAAACAATGAACTCTGAAATGTAAATCAACAATAAAAAATAGTCATACTTTTAATGAGACGAATGTACTTGATGAATTGACAGCAAATTATCAATATTTGGCTTCAGTTTTGTAAGAAGTAATCTCAAATCTCCCCGTTATGTGATGTTCAATCTGCTCCTTTTTATTGTTAATTGTCTGGTAACGGCACTAAAACTTCTTTCGACAAGATATGACGAGGGAAACACTATCAAAAATTTTCTCGCAATTTCCCATAGCCCAGGATATTTTTCGGGGATTTCTGCCTGCAGCCAAAATGTTTGATAGCCTTTTTTAAATTTCACCTTCAGTTCCTCGTTGGTGCTGAGCTCAAGTAACTCCTCTTGTAATACCACATTGCCTCTTCTGTTTCATCAAATGGGGTTATGATCCATGGTGGTATTTCCGTCGTCAGAATATCTTCAAATCTATTTTTAAAGTCATCATGCAGGATATTTAAATGTTGAGCATATGCCTGAATATCCTCATCAGGACATTCTATCTGTGACAAGTGCGGAAACTGGGAGAATTCACACCGACTAATATTTTGCTTCATTAATTTTAATTTACCAAGAAAAGTCGAACTTACACCCTTTGTTTTTATTAAATTAAGGCTGTCCCCTTGTAACTGCAAATTAACGTCATTGAATTTTATGAACAAATCTGTTAAGTACGCAATGTCCGCTTTATATTTGATCAGACTTTCTTTTAAATCTGGTGCTTTAGTTTCCAGACACTATCACTGATTTGAATAGTGAACATCGTTTCACTCACAGTCACACTTTTATGTTCAAAATCCCGGAATATACTAATGTCGATTGCAAGCACAGCGCAAGTCGCATTTCATATCTTTGCAGGTCTAAACAAGCATCTCAGACGAGCGGGTGCACGGGCGGCACTTTGCAAGTCTCGCCATGTGGTGTACACTTGTACTATTATCTATTGTTCTATTCAATTCTGTGTTTGAACTGAGTCTCGAATATTTTTTGAGTACCTACCTAGTGAATGATGCTATCTGCCTACGTTGATAGATAAATCCAAGCCAAAAATTTTGTTCCTTATTATGAAAACCAGAATTTTTTGTGGACCCCCACTTACAACTTGTGAACCCCTGTTTTCTTTTCACATCTACATGGACCCCCGTGTGGTCTCCTATGGACCCCTAGGGGTCCACCTGGACCACTTTGGGAACCTATGCTCTAAAGCAATGGCTTCTGCGGGAATGGGATATGATAAACTTAGAAGACTTGTGGACCATTGCTGAAAATTTCAATAAGCGTTTATGTCTCTGCACACTGCAAAAGCTGGTCACTTTGAAAGCAATTAAATTTATTTATCAGCAAAAGTCTATTCTTATTATTATTTGCTATATTTTGTTAATTAATTTTTAATCAAGTTATATTAAAATTTTATTTGTCCGGGTTTTTCTATTGCACCCTGTATAAAATAAAATGATATCTGTTTATTTATTTTTGCATATTTTGAAGAATATTTTAAGAAGGAAATGGAATGAAAATTTGATTAGCCTTGAAATAAAAATCTGACAGTCCTGGTAATATACACTTAGATCTCACAACAGCAATTGATATTAAGCAACTTCTTCCTTACTGTGCTATTCATAGATTTTGTGGATTCATTCCTGTCCATGTTGACATTTCCAGTTAAGGTCATAATTTTTCCTACCTTGATAAATTGTATTGATTCATTATACAAGTCAAATTGAATAGCATTAAAATATTCAGCATCCTCAAAGATGTTATCCGATTTTTGTTAATTTGTTCAAATAATGCAAAAATTAAATAGACATATCATGTTTGACAATTTATTAAAAAGGTTTCTCCCTTATGTTATGGTTTGCAAATAATATATTAGTAAACAATATGATTCTAAAAATATATAATTATCTTTATTAATGAAAAAAAATTGTTTTATTTCCATATTTATAAGGTAAGCAAATGTTTTCTAATGAACCAACCTTAGTGCAAAAGTCAAATTGACTCTAATAAAGGATTGAAGCAATGATGTTTCTATTCCAAGTCTAATTAATTATTAATCAATGTTCAATTATTCTTTAAATTTCTTTCCTATATATTTATCATTTAATGTTTCTAATATTATTATTATTTAGATATTTCAAAATCTTTTAAATTTTCTTAAACAGTAAATTAGACTCTATTTAATTTGAGTTGGTAATTCTAAAAAAATAACATTTATTTAACTATATATGTTAAAAAGTCAGGTTCAAAATTCATTTCCAGCTTTAAAAAATTCATAATATATTTTTAAATTATTAAAAGTACTTGATAAATATAAAATAGGATGGTTTAGAAATATTTTATTCTAATAAAGTCATTTTTATTGTGCTATCTCTTTTATAAGAGATATTTAAATAATTGAAATTCAAACATTGTTTGAAGAAAGCATATGTTTGATATAGATCAGATAATATAAATCAGTAAAGCTAAATGTAGATAATATCAAAATCAGTTAGAAAGATTTAAAATCATTTTTGTTGCACTTTTGAGATATGCTATGTACTAGCATAAAGAAACTGTAGCTAATTCTGAGGACATACAGATAGATTGAATTACCATGAAACTGCAAATAGACCTCATTGTTCCTTTCTTAAAACATATCTCCTGGTGAGATATCTTCCATCTTCAGTTATAGCTCTGATATTTTGGACAGATCACTTAATATGTACTAATAGAATAATGAACTATCATACTTGCATACAATTTTCCAACTTCTCTGTACTGAGAGAAGATAATAGAAGATTAGCTGAATATAAGTATTAAAATCTTATCTCAATAAAAACCTGGTTTATAAAAACAATAAATATTTTTATTATATAGCTGGAAGAAGAAAGAACTGCCGAACAAAGGCACTCACTGAATCATGCAAAGGCCAAGAGAAGTGTTTGCAAATGGATATTAAAAAGTATTTCATCCAGCAAGATGATGATTCATCAACAGATATCCTGCGTCTTCCTGAGGGATCTCTTCCATCTCCAGATGATGCAGCCTTACCTTGTTCTACGACTTTAGGTACAGATATTCCTAAAGGCCTTAAAGGTAAATAAATAACTCTATAATATATATTGAGAAAGTCATGCATGTTACATTTTGTTTATATAATTTTCAGAAAGGAAAGGCTATTTTGTTTTTAAAGAGTAAATAATTTCTTTTTTTCTCTTTTTAATTATATTAGAGAATATATTTAATAATTTGCTCCAAAATATGTTTGTTTTTCCTTCCGGGGAAAATTTTTTATTTATATATTTGATTTTTAAAAGGAGAAATAAAAAACTTATGACAATATATAATAAGCATGCTATGTTTAAACACAAGCTACTTAGCTTTGCAATTCTAATAATTTCACCATTTATATTAATCTTTGTTTTCTTAAATAAATTATTTTGAATAATTATTCAAAATAATTTATTTTGAATAATTAGTTTGGTAAAAAAGAGTTTTGAGCTCTTTCAACATAAATTTAGATTTGATAGAATAAGACTAGATTCTCTTTGATGGATTTTAACTATAGGATGTATGATTAAATAGTTGCTGAGATGGTATTTATGGAATATATTTTGTTAATTTTCTCTGTCTTTTGCCATCTCCTTTAATACCAACATCAAATTACTGTTTGCTTGTCAAAGTAATAAAAGAGCCATTTTGATAAAAATTTATGTTTTGGACATGAAAAACATTGTAATAATTATTTAAGTTTTTAAATTTTCAAATCAAGTGTATTTTTTGTTAAGTAGTTGTTATTTTAAATAGATGACAAAAATTCAAATTTTGTAAAAACCTGCGAAAATGAAACCATTGTGCCTGAAGGAAAAATCCAAAAGATGTCCGATTCAACAAATAAAGACCGAACTGATGTATCAAAGAAAAAGAAGAATAAGTATGCCTTGTTCAATATTTTTTTTAGTTCTTTCAATTTGTGTTTGTTTTCTTTAAGGGAGAAAAATGTCCCATTATTAATTACTTATTTTATTGTGAATTTCTTCATCCATATTTTAAGTATTATAAAAGAAATACATCAAAAACTAGCAAGAATACAATAAAATATTTGATATGGATATTTACCTAAATATTAATCTTTTTATTAAAGAAATCCCCTTTGAAATTGTTTGGAAGCATTTTACACACACACATATACATTAAATTTAAAGTAATCAGATTACCTGAAATATTATATCTATATCCTTATTTTTTAAAAATAATAATTATGAAATCTTGAAAGAAATCTGCTTTTTGATCCTGCTTGCAACAATTCTACATATTTATTAAAATTTGTTAAAACTACTTATTAAAGATGTAAATTATACACATTTTATTTTATTTTTATATTTGCCAAATATAGCATCAAAACCATATTGACAAAAAAAAATATTTTGAAAGCATTTTTTCAAACATTTGATTATTATATAAATCTAATTGAAGACTTGTCAAAACTGAAAATTATTTACAAAAAGTATGAAGAGATTTACAAAGTGTAGTTAAAATATGATTTTTTTTGTATAATTTTATATTGATATAAAATATTTTGTCTTGTTCCTCAGTCTAGTTTCACTGTTTAGGGCCCAATACTTTCTGTTTTGCACAGTCTGGTCGTATGACAGATTGCATACAAATCTGATTATAGGTACATCAGCATCTTTTGTGGTATTACCTTAACCATTATTGTTACCATTTTGTATTGAATTTCTATGTCTTACTTTTGCAATTGGCATTAATGCCAATAACAGATTACTGCTTGTATATAAAAAAATTAATGTAATTTTAAGTTTCTATCAAGAAAATTTCGTATTATTTTGAAATAATTTCTATTTTCTCTTTAAAGAAATTCTAGTTAAATAATATACATATTTAGAGCTGTTAGCCTATTATTAATTTTTTCATATGTGATTAAGTGTTATTTAGCATTGCCCTCCTTTTGTCCCTCTTTTGCAAATTTGTAGAGGATGTTCTCCATGCATAATATCTATAAAATTCAAATCAAAACTAATCACTAAAATTGTAATGAAACAAATAATTTCCATTAACAGAAGAACAAATGTAATGTTAAATGCAAATTAAAAAGTGCAGAACGAAATGGTTAGTAATTGTCTTTAACTGACTTGTTTGTGAAATGAGACATTTATGTAATAAATGAGACATAAAGTAATAAAAACTGTAAATAGAATGAGACATTTATGATTCCATAGCTAATTATTATTCAAGCTGAACATTATTTGCATATAGATAAATCACATAAATATATTATGAATCACATATTTAAAAAAATAATCTGGCTGATTTGTTTGATGCTAAAATAGAAGTTGAAATTTGCACATTTGATAATGATAGGGACCAAATAGATGAGGATATTTTAACCTCCGCTCTGCATTACAGATTTCATTCGCCTTTTACATTATAAATATGTTATTAGAATATCTGATCTTTTGAACTTATCTCATATTCATATTCATGTACTACTAGATTTTTTTTTCTTATAGATTTTGATGAAATTTCTTGTAAGAAACAGACAATTTAATTGAATTACTATTAAAAATGACTAAAAAGATGTTATTTTTATTTCTATTATTAAATCTAATTATAAAATTTGACCCATAAATATGGTGGTAAAATTTTCTAAAAATATTTTATACTTAATGCTTTGCATAATTTATCTAAAGTTTCATATGTATATATTTAAATTTCTGAACACTTTAGGAATAGTATTTTTAACCCTGTGCACTTCGATGGCTCCTTTTAGGCACCATTCAAGATGGTGCATCATTTTGAGGTTTTATGTATTTATTTAAAATTTTGATTGCCAGTAATACCTACAGGGTGCTAAAAAGATGCAAATTAATTTTTTTGGGAGAATTCTACTTAAAATAATTATATATATTTATTTTTCAAAACGATAAACAAATCTGTATATTAGGTGAATAATTATGCATCGAATTACTTTTCAGAGTGCAAAGGGTTAAAGTTGGATTAATGTCAAATATCTTATATTGTAAATTTTTATTTTATATATTTTTAAAAAAAATATTTACTAGCAATAGGCGTTGCAAATATTTGTATCTTGGTAGAAATGACTACTGATAAATTTGAAAAATTATAAAATTTTCTGAGGAATTTTTAATATTTCTCACTTTATATTATGAAGCATATATATGAAATATCAAGAGTAATCACACAATATTCTTAAGAAACTTCTATGTTATCAATCTGCATTTTTTTGAAGATGAAAATCATGTATTTTCAAGTATTATGTAACTTTTGTTTATGTCAATTGAATGCATTGTGAAATAATCATATAAATGTTTGAGATTTTCTTTTTATTTATCAATGGTATTAAATAGCTTTATGTTCTTCTATTTTAAGGAAACCGCAACAGATTCGTAATAGTCAGCTGACTGATTTTTTTCCAGTGCGACGAAGCTGTCGAAAACCTTTTCCAAAGGTTTTAGTAAGTGATTTGAATACTTGTTTTACTTGATTGTACATTGCTAAATTACAGATCATATTTCCATACATGACCTATTAATATTTGTACGGTTCAGGCATCTTATGGCATGTATGAATCTTAGGCACTGGATTTTACTATCCTCTCAAATTGCCTTGTATATTACTTTCAATTACATATATTTCGTCCCATTTTTGCCAGATTTAATTTCAATCTTCCATAATCTGCAAATCTTGTTTCAAAATATGTTTTAGAATCTAATATCTTTACTTCGTGTTTTTGAGTACATAGTTCCACAAAGTTAATTTAAATATTAAAATATACAGTTATAAATTTATTGTTTCGTATTTCAATATTGTGTATTCAGTACTGTTTATAAAAGTGCAGGGTATGTTTTCTGTTTTAAATGAAATAAATGTTTGGATAAATATGAATATTGCATTAGAAATGGTCATAAAATTCTTTCTTAAAATATGATCATATATTTTTATGATTAATATATCTTGTCTTCAGAAAATATTTATTAGTTACTTAAAATATGAATTCATATTTAATATACTTGTTATAATATAAGATAGAAATATTGTTATAAAGAATACTCATTTGAGAACTCTTTTAGAAAGAGAAGCATAAAGAAATAGAAGATGCTATTCTGTCGGGAAAAGAAGAAGGATTTGAAGTACGTTTATTATTCTCTCTTTTATGTATACTTTTTTTATTAAATTTTATAACTGTAAATATAGTATTCATTAAATATGAAAAAATAAACTTTGCTATAGTTCATTCTGTTTATACAAGTATGGAGTTAAAAAAAACTTAAAGAATTTTGTTTTATAGTCTGATTTCCATAGTTCAGATTTTATTATGACTCAAATTTGATGAGTTTTTTTTTTTTCCCATCGATTTTTTAAAAATCTTTTATATCTCTGTTCTTGATTAGATATACAGTGTGCAATTTTAAAACTTTTTAATTTTTAAAATTTAATTTTGTTTTCCAAATATCTGTTTAAAAATTATGGAATTAATCTAGAGTTAACTATATCATCTTTTTTTATTGATTTCATTTTGAAATATGTAAAAATAAAATAAAAAATGACATTTTTTTATGGCATGTCTTTCTAATATGAAGAAGATAATATAACATGACCTTTTATGTATTATTTCTCTATTATTAGTCCATTAGCACTTTTTTGTTACTTTCTAATTTAATTAAAAAGCTTAGATTTTCAAAGTTTTGCTTGCAAAGTTATTTATTTATTTATTTTGTCTTGTCTTGTCTTTAAAAATTTTCTTTTTGGATAGGTAAAAGAATTTCCTGATAAAGGAAGAGGTGTTGTAACTTGCAAAGCTCTAAAACGAGGCGATTTTGTTCTTGAATATTATGGAGAATTGATTGATTATGAAGAAGCAGTACGAAGAGAATCAGTTTATGCTACAAAAGAAAACACTGGCTGCTACATGTATTATTTTAAATCATTAGACAAAAGATACTGGTATGTTTTATATTTAACATTTTTTTTGTTGTATTTTTGTGTCACTAATCTCAAATCTTATTTAAATTGCTTTAATTTAAAATAACTCTGATGTTTCTTAGGAAGAATTTTCATGTGCTAGTTTGTAATAAATGCTATAAATAAATTTTAAGTACATAATTAATAAAATTTATCAAGATATCAGTTTATATTCTTTGTATACTTTTAAAAAGCTGCACACAACTTTTAAGATTATTTCTATTATAAAATAAGTATTTTGAGATAAGATAATTGATTTTTTTGATTAATTAAAAATTAAATTTTATCTTTAGTTGTCACAAAGTTACAAAGAAAGGCTGATTTGATAAATTATTGATCATTAAAATGAGTTATTCAGGGATTAGTTTATAATTTTTCTATTGATTGAAAGCATTTTATTGCAATCATTATATCAATTTTTAAACCATTATTTAATTAAAATATCTCTTTATGTTAGCTTTTCTTGTTTTTTTTGTTGTTTTTAATAATCAGTGTAAATTGAACAATTCAAAAAATATGATTTAATTTAAAAATGTTGCATCTACATTCTGAAACAGAAGTACATGATTGCTCTGAAATTGCACTGAATCTATACTGCTATTATAAATGTGAAAGTTTGGATGGAGAACGGCTGAACGGAATTAGATGAAATTTAGTACAAAGGTAGATTATAGTCTGGAATTGGACATATGCTACTATTTATTCTGTTTAATTGAGTGGTTAATTTTTTTATTAATTAAAAACTAACTTTCTCACCAAAAATCTAACGCCAAATCCTGCCAAAAATGAATAAGGCTTCAGTTTTTTTCCCCACACTTAATCAGGTTAGGCTTAATGTGTTTTCAACCAAATATTTCAAATGATTCTATTTATTTTCTTAGTGTTTGATGCATTTAAAATTAAACATTGTTAATTAATTGATCTTTCGGATTCATTCTGAAGTACTTTTAAATTAAAATAAAACATGAATTAAGGAAGTTGAAAATTTCTCATTTGTATTGCGTTACCCCAACTGGCATAGAAAATTCACGTATTTGTGTTACGCCAACTGGCATTGACAATTCACGCATGCGCAGGAGTGACAAAAGATAAAGCCATTGATGCTATAAATTCCAATCTATTTCCACACATGCAAAGTCGTGGTTAAAAGCTAGTTGTACATGAATTGCATATTGCACTGAAATTGTACATGACACTTGCCATTTAAACAGATAATTTATGTAATTCTGCAAATGAGAAAGGATATTAATTATTAAATTATCCTGTTATAATGATGCGTATTCTTAATTTGGAGCATAATGTAAATCATGAAGAAGACTTTTTATAAAAACGATTTTGTATAATTCCACAATGTACGTTTCTTTTTCATTAATGTGAACATTAATTTGTTCTGACGACATTGTCAAAATCCAGATAAATAACATTAAGGAAGTTGATAATACTCTATAGAAAGAAGATAAAGAATAAAGAGATTTCCTTAACAAAAATTTATGAGAAATCTATGCTTTGAATTAAATGTATATTTTGCTCCATTGCATAAATGTTTATTTTTTATTTATTTATTTCATGCTATTAGGAACTCTTTGGATTTATTAAATTCACCCATTTTATTGACATTTCTTAATGCTTTGACTAGTACAATGTCTAGATGTATCAGTTAACAATTTGAATTGTTTCCAATGTGTGAATTGTACTACATATTGATTTTCTTTTTATTATATAGCATAGATGCAACTAAAGAATCTGGTCGACTAGGACGTCTTATTAATCACAGCAAAAAAGGAAATTTAAAAACACAGTCAATTTATTTGAAAGAGAATCCTCATCTTGCTTTTTTTGCCTGCAGGGATATAGAACCAGGTGAAGAACTGTGTTACGATTATGGAGACAGAAGCAAACAGTCTTTGAAATCACATCCTTGGCTAGCCTTATAGGCTTCTGTTTTAACAGTTTTAAGGCCAAAGATTCGTTTTATACACTCCAGGTTTTTTTTCTGGATGTCATGTAAATAGACTCACTCATTTTTATAAACCATTTGTTTAAAACCTTCACTTTCAATTTTAATACTAAAATTAAGGATAACTTTCACTTTTTATGTGTATTGTAGCTTTGTATTTGTGATTATCTATTCAGCTAAGCAAACTGACTTAGTATTGTCTTAAACAAATCAAGTAGAATGGGCTTAAGTCTCCTTTGCTAGTCTTTCTGTGTTTTTTTATTGTGTATTTTTAATTTGGATTTGCATCTGAAGGAATAAATTCACAAAACATTTTAAATATATATTTTGTCATTTTGTTTAACATGATTTCTTCATTATCTTGGGACCATAAATGAAGATGGATATGTTGTTTATGATATAAGATTTAATAAAGAATGAGTTTTAATTATAGGAAAAATTAAGTATTCATAAAAGAAATTTTCTTCATATTTTGAAATTAGAATGATTAATCATGGGTGTTATTTTAAAATAGTGTGAACCTAATCTTTCATGTGGATATGCAATATTATTCATAAATCCACTCTGTTTATGATCCAAAAGCTAGTTTCTAAATTATTTAGGATAGATATGTAATCCCAGTTCATAAAATACTTTAAATGATACATAAAAATATGTTTTAAACAGTTTGAATCTATAAATAAACCACTGAAAAAAATTAAAAAGTTTAAATATTTATGTTATCTTCCTGTCCTGTTATTCATACTTCAAATATTTATGATACTAACATTTTAAAGTAAAAAAAGTTCCTCTGTTCTCTGACTTTATTAATTAAATTGTTTTAACATTCTATTTTGAAGCAACAGAGCGAGTTTAGTATAGACCTTATAATTTTAAATCATATTCAGCCAATGAGGACAATACCTGAATTTGCACCTCATCTCCAAACTTTCATACCATGCCAGTAGGAAGATGTTTGATCCTGATGGATTTATCGCACAGCAAAGTCGCCTTCATAATGAATCAGGTTTCAAACTTGGAGCCTTCCAGCCTTAAAGCTGAGATCTTGCCATTGTGCCACTTGCTTTGTCTTAAATTGATTGGAATATTATCATATCATTTTAACTTATATTTTGAGGAAAATCACTCATTAAGATTCAAGATCACCAATCACTGGGTAGTGCTTGTTGAAGGCAGTTGTAGATTGGTTTAAAATAACAATATTCATAACTTGGTCAACTTTAATTGAAGAAAATTGATTAAAAAATATTAGTAGATCAGAAATATATTAATAAAAATAGCTAATAAGACTGGACAATTGTGAGTGTATATATATATATATATATCCATTGTGATTTTAGTGTTAACTTATCCTGAACAGTTAAGCCTAATCCTTTGTATTTTATATGTACTTCTATTGATCTTCTGATATTGCATTTGCTCTAGATGTGTTGTATTATTTTATTACACAAGTACTGCCAATAATTATGCCTTTTAGCAGATTAAATACTGCTATAAATTATACTTAGAACTTCAAAGTTCCAAGTGATTGGCAGTTGATGCTGCTGATCTCAGGGGTAATTGTGTTTCAGATATTGTTTAGAAACTGAATTTTTCTTCTATTTTGGAGTTAATATTATATTGAGGTATTTAGTTTGTGCTTAATTTTTATGACAATGTTGAAAAATAATAGTCTACAATGCTGTGTAAGCAGTGAAGTATTTGTTCTCAGTATGTATGTAAAAACTAAATGTGAAGTTTTTGGTTCCAAAAATTCCTCTCTAGACCCTCTTGATGAAATATGCACAATCAATTTGTTATTTTTTGAGCAACTATTTTTATTTCTGACTCAATAGTGAATTGGTATTTTAATGCTTTCTGAAAATATAAATTTATTTGGTTCCCTGCATTAATTTTAAGTGTTAAGATTTGAATTGTTAAAAATCTTACCTAAAGTCTTTGCATAAAACAGACTATTTCTTTGTACATGCAATTCTTTAACATCGTTTAATTTGCAAGCTTCAGATTCTAATTTAACTGTTGAAGGGTAAATAAAAAAACCATTATTTACACAAAAATCAGTAAATCATTTTATTTCTGGTTACATATTTTATAACATATTTTAATAAATTAAAATATGTATTTACAATTGCTTATAAAATTGTTTAAAAATATATGCATGTAATAAAACTTTTGATAAATGAGTAGGAAAGGAGTCACTTGCAAACCACATCTTTATTCATTTCTTTCATAATTAGGCAGAATATTAAAATTCTTAGTGAAGCCTATACCAAGGAAGCAATCTCGCATCACAGCAAAGTAAAAAGAAATGAGCATGGGGATGCTTTCAGAACTTATATAACTTTAAGTGAGAATTTTACTGAAATTTAACTAAGCAAAAATTTTAACCTGCTGTTTTATCTTCACAATGGATAGCTAAAATTACAAATATTAGATCCTGAGAAGTATGGGATAAAGTAAAATTGGATTTCAAGTGGTTAAAGATAATTGATTTTATGAAGGTAGATAAAGTGACTTTATTATATGCTTGTATTGTAAAGAGCTTTAATTGTGTAATTGACATTTAAAAGAACGATCATCATTGCATGCAGAAATCAGTTTATTTAAAGCTTGACTTATTTTAACTGGTGCAGAATACTGTAAAAACCTTAAAGATTTTTATGATTAATCCAGTTCTTAAACATTTGATTATGCTATACACATTTTTTGCGGGTGAAATGTTTAAACAATAAAAAAGTAGTTGACAGTGTAATTTATTTTTTTATCAACTCTGAAGGGATTTCCTCTTATCTGAAAATGAAACTAAAGAATTGCTATGTTGGTAGTTAATTGGGAAGAAGTTAAAAATCAACCTGTTAAAATAGTAACTGTTAGATTTTGAAAGATATGGGAGAGACGGAAGGCTCAAAGAACATGGAAGTTAAAATAAAAGTGACTGAATTTTAAAATATGGATAAATTGATTTTATTACATGCATATACTTGTTTGTAAAAATATGATGATGAAAATGAGACAATTATTGAAATTGCATCATTAAATGTTCCTTTATTAAGCAGCTTGCAAATCACATGTCTTCTTATTGCAAAGAGTATGAGTGAAAAGGAATAAGATTACAGTTTCTCATGATGTTTATTAAAGTGCATTTGACAGATTTATAATAATTGAAAATATAATCCAAAATTGAATCCCAGAAGTAAGTAAATTTATGTTGTCTTAAGGAATCAAAACATTAATTTATGATTGGGCCATATAAATTTTATTGAAAAATATTTAAAATTTACTTATAAGACTGGATAAATTAATGTATTAGGAATATTATTGTGACATAATTAATTGTATTCAAGAGTGCAATTATTATTTTGAATTGTCAATTCTGTCAGATTTTTACTCCACAATATTTTTTTGGTGTTTTGAATGGAATCACAATCATCCATGTATTGCTATCTCTTTTGCTTATGTTCTAATATTACTAAACCCATTTTTTATGGATGCCTTAAAGTAATTAACAGATGTGCCTTTTCTTCTCGAGACTTCTAGCAATAATTTTATAGCAATTTTGAAAGATTATTTTTCTTAAATTTGTGTTTAGAATATGTAGAATCAACTTTAAAATGTATGCATGATTTCATTTTATTTATTTGTGCTGCATATGAGTTGCAAATTTGCTGAATTTGTTTTTATATTTTCAAGTTTGTTTTGAAAAGGTTTGTAATTAAAAAAAATCCAAATTAAATAATCTGATTCAGTTTTTATGCATATTTGAAAATACTTAATCTGAACTATACACAACTGAAAATTAAAATATTACTAACTAGAATTTTGTTTCAATTTGATAGCTTTTCAAAAATTACCTTAATTGAATTTTCTAAGGAAACTTACAATTCAAATTGGTTCTGGAATGTTTGGAATTCATATAAATGAAAAAAAGAATTTTAAATCCCTTCTTCTATGAAAAGCACACAAACCATTGTAGCATAAATCAAACAGAACTATCATGTTATATATTGTCATTAAATTTTATAAAATAAATTTAATATTGGTCACATTATTTAGTTTGGAAAATATAGAACTAAAGCATATTTGTATTTAAAACATTTTGTACTGAATCTTTAAAACTGGTCACAGAAGACTGGTCAGTGTATTCAGAACGTCCATTTCACATACTCATGTAGATAAAGTTCCATTTCCGTCCATACATTAGTATCATTAGTTAACATAGACTGAGCATTGAGTAGTTACATTATCTTCATTTGAGGGACAAAAACCAAAATTTACAAAAATCAATATACAAATATTTTGAGTGCAATTACAGAATTAACTATGAAGCTATCAGATAAGAGCAAAAACTATTTTTATTATATTGGAAAGAATTTATTTAATTTTTACTTGTCTTTCATTTTGCTTTATTAAAAATGTCTTGCTGCTTTCCTTCCGTTTAAGCTTGCTTGTTTACAAAGTAGTATGCATCTTATTTTGAGATCCCTTACCAAAGTGTCTGATAATTAAAACATTGTACAGTTTCATTGCATATTTTAAGTGCATTTATAGGCATTCTTAGTGTTTTTAAATGAATCGTATCAACCTTTTATACTTGCTGGACCATACCTATTTACATTATTCTTTATTTATAGAAATATATAATTAATTATGGATTTATGTTTCTTGAATGTTATTTTCATCTGTGACAAAAAAAAAATGTTAAATTTTGTTTTTTTTAATAAATTTTACAAAATATTTCTGCAAGGCTATGTTCATATTTTAAGAATTTTTAATAAATAATGTTTTAGAGTATGAAATTTTAGAAAAGGGATTCCTATTGCAAATTGTTGCATCCTTTGCTTTTATTAGATCTATTTAGCAGCATATAATTGTTTTGATGCCAAAAATAAATAATTTTTTTTAGACTGTGTTTGACTTTTATTAAAAACACAAGCAGATTTGTTTATTATAGTATGTTAGATGTGTAAATATGAAGTCCAAAATTTTTTTAATTAATTATTTCTGATAATTTCTCCAATCTGCTGAAATACATTTGTAAAAATCTGAATGACTGGACTGCCGAGATAGTAATAAGGCTGAGTTTTAAGAGCCATCACCGACCATAGTATAAACTCTTCCACAGAAGGCACATCCCATCATTGGTAGGGGTAGCAATTCCTTACCATTTTTGCACCTAGTAGGGTAGCGAGAACCAACTGCCATTCTGGAAGCTTCGCATCTTTGAAGTGCCTTCCTATGAGTGATTTTTTTCTAAATTAAAAAAAAAAAAACCTTTGTTGTAGAAATTAAAGATTGATTTTTTTTCCAAAATATTTTGTCTTAGAAACTACATTTAGTCATTTTTTGAGAAAAAAGCGAATTCTGAAAGATAAAAAGTCTATTTAAATGAAATCCAGTTATCAAGCTGGTTTTTGATATCTACGTTGGAAAACTGAACCTTCCCTGAAAGGACACTTCGCATAAAGTGAAACAAATAGTAATCTGACGGAGCAACACCTGGTGAATAAGCTGGTGGGCCAAAACATCTCATCAAAGTAATTACAAATTTTTTTTTTCTTTCCCTGGTTTGGCAAAACATGGACACCTTATATGTGTTGGGAAATAATCTTATGTATTTCATCATATTCTGGACATTTCTGCTTTAATGCTTTGTTCAAATTCATCAAAAGTTGCTTCTATTGTTCACAAATGATGATTTCATCAAGTAATAATTCCAAATCTGCATCATGATCTTTTCTTTTTGGTGAATTGTCATGTTCTTTATCAAGTATATAGAAATCAGTTTTAATTTGCCAAAACCACTCTTTGTAAGTTATTTTCAATGGAGCATATTCACCTCAAATCTGTAACAGCCAATGTAATTTTGTTGCAGTTTTCTTTTCAGTGTAATAATTTAACATAATCCCCTGCAAACGCTGTTTATTTGCAATGGACAAATTTTCAAAACTTAAAAAATAAATATTAACTAGAAGTCACACACTAATTTGTAAAGGTTATTATTTATTTTATTTTTCAAATACAATTTTATTTATTTATTATTATTATCTTGCTGGCAAGTAGTATTACTAAAAATTTCTATTAAAAATG
>JAPMOR010100619.1:0-14923 GCA_026543865.1 Argiope aurantia | reverse complement strand
AAATACATTCGAAGGAAGTCGGTCTGTCCGGTTGCTCGAATGTGAGTGAACTACAAAATTAGGATACCTAGATGTATAAAATTCGGATCACAAATCTAACATCAGTAGTTTATACACTTATGAAATTTTCACCAAATTCAAAGAGGACCGTCTGTCGGTTTGTGATTTCAGAAACATGTAAATGTGAAAGCTAAAAATATATAGTGAATTTAAATATACTAAATTTTAAGTGACTCTTTTATAACGACAATAGATTTCTGTGGCATGTTTTGCATCAATCGGTTGGAGGTAATGTGTCTAAAACATTTGATATTCGGGCATTATTCGCCATGCTAGAAATGATTCACAGAATTACGCGATAAATTGAGTAAAAGTGCTTTCTCGCCACTGATCAATATTTCATAACAATTATTCGCCAATACAATATAAGGTATTCGCAAGTATACATCCATGATTCAAAATTTTATGCGGATTGAGAGAGATAACAACTTTATTAGAAAGTTTGCGAGAAAGTTTTGGAGTGTCCACTTCCTCTGTTTGAATCGTCATGTTGGCATACAAACCAGCCAAAAAAAAAAAAATTAAAAAATGATTTTTTTACATATTTATGATATCTTAGGCATGTGGTAAACTCGAATTTTTTTGACATTTATAAAATTCTTTCTTTTTATCTTTCTTGTACGGGGAAGCAAAAAGTGATGAACCTTTATACTTATTTTTGCATAAAAGTTTATTTATTTGCATCAGTTGACACATTCTTGTTGAAGTCTTTGCTCGTCTCGATTTATTTCTGTCATAAAATTCGTCTATAAACGTCAGTTTTAAGAGATCCTAAGTCTAGTACACCATGGAAAATATAAACAATGAAGCATGAGGTGGAACAGTTCCAACTGAAAGGTAGTTAGAGGTTGAATAAAGGAAAAATACTCTGTCTATTCTTGTCTGAAAGTTATAAAAAACGAGTGAGTACTCAAGATTTACGTTTTTACTATTCAGTTATACTCTCTTTATGAACAAGATTTCATATTCTATAATAGATTTGAAAGATGAAAAGTAAATGTAGGAACGATAGATATCTTATCTTAATATTAAATATTCATCATGAAATACTTTTCGTGTTCACTTATATTTACTTTAGGAAAAATATTTATAATTTCAATTAATAATAAAGATTAAAGTGTGTGCATATGTCAGCTTTATATTGATCAGGCCCTTTAATCTAACGGCACAAAATTTGGCACATATACACAAAATATACAAAACAGGATGAATTTTTGCATTTTGGAACGATTTTTTTAAAATTTTTAATTAGAATTTTAATTAGTTAAACTAATGCCCTAAGCCTTTCATCCTTATTTTTGAGGCGTCCCTTGGGGAAACTAATTGGATGTATGAGAATATATAACTAAAATATGGAGAACGAAATCCAAAATAAATTAATAATTAGTAATAATTAGTAATAACCTCCGGAATTATTACATCATTTAAAAGTTGAAAAACTATCTTTTTAATGGTACTATCCTGCTGCCATATAATATTTTTTCTTGATTTTAATGAATTTTTAAAAAAATATTTTTAAGCGTACTTTAAAACAATATATTTGATTGTTGAAGTGAAATTCAAATCTCTTTCTATGCTGCAACAAATATTTTATCCTAACTTTTTTTCCATTTTTGACGATTAATATATGAAGATTCTGCTTACTGTTCCTCAATGGATAGATTTCAGTATAAGAAATGCTTTTGATAATTTTTTTAAATGTTTTGTACTAAAAAGGTACTGTACGGTTCGAAACTAAGAAATGTCCAAAAACATTTTCAAAGTAAACTCATTTTTAATACTGCTGCTCTTTTTCGTGATGTAATTAGATATATATTAATAATTCGAATATTCCGTCTCGCCCTGAAGCAGAAGGAAAAATCTGAATGACCGGAATGCTAAAGCAACGTAAGCGGGAACTATGGTGAGAGGCACCAACGGTCACATTGCAATACCTCCAGTAGGAAGCAGATCCCGTCATCGCTGGGGATTGTCAACCACCATGCCCTAGGCTTTTCATCCTTACTTTTGAGGTGTATCTAATTGTATGTATAAGAATATAAATTACAATTTGGTGAAGGAAGTCCAAAATAAATCCAAATCAAACAACAAAAATTTACTTGATTACTAAGTAAGTTAAATAAAAAAATATTTTGGACTTCTTTCAAACAACGGAAAGAAAAAAAAATAACAAAAATATTTCGAATGACAAAGGATCTAATTTTAAAAGCAAAACATTTATTCGAACATCTGAAAAGTGCTTATTTATTATAAATTCTTACTTGAATATTTGAAAGTACAAATAACTTAGTAAATTTGAAAGAAAATTGTCAAGAACTTCCCCAAAAATGTTTTGAATACTGCTAAAATATTTACTGCATACCTCTCCCTAATAAGGATTGACGACTTTGGATGCAGCCATGAATACCGAGCGTTCTCAGACCTTTAGATCCAAAGTCCCACAAAATAATGTTTTGTGCTTCGTAGTATACTGAAGAAAACCGAGAGTGCATTTTGTACACTTTTCACTTGTCGAGTATACTATTTTTTTCTTCGACTAAAGCCAAAATTTGGCGCAGAGAAGAAGGAAAAACAAATCACGTATCAAATTTTGTTTAACTATTTATTTAACTATTCACATTTTTTTAAACTATAACAATGGGTTTGTATTTGAAATTTGATATGAATGAACACTTTAAATGTTAAATATGTATATACCATATTTTATCTACATAACATTTTGCATTTTATATTTATTGTGCCCATTTGTACTCTGACAGTCAGAAAATTTCCTGCGAATGGATTCCATTCAAGATTTGGAAGAAAATCTTGGTAAAAGTCGGCATGAGAAATTTGACTCATCTAACTAAATGCTTTTATGAATTGCCTGATTTATCGATAGACATAATTCCAAAAATGTGTTTTTCAGATACGGAAAGTTTTGAAACATGACGGTTTGCCAAAATCATAAAGAGTTCAAATTTCTTTGACGATTACAATACTTTTTTTGTGTGTACTTAAAATACAAGAAAATCAAAAAAAGTAATCTTTCGCAGTATACTAAGTAAGCAGTATTTAGTAATAAACTAAAGAACTAACAGTTAATGAATCAAATATATGACAAATTTCGTCCATCTAGCTCAATTCGTTTTATAATTGTCAAATTTATGGATAGACATAATTCCAAAAATGTATTTTCGGATACAGGAAATTTTGACATTTGAAGATCAGACAAAATCATCTCGAGGTCAAGTGTTTTTTTTTATGGATACAATACAATACTTTTCGTATACTTCGTATATAAGAGAATACAATGTATTATTTCACAGCATGCTAAGTAAGCACTTTTTAATAGTAAATAAAAGAATACCAGTTGATGAATCAACCACACAACAAATATCGTCTATCTAGCTCAATTCGCTTTTAAATTATCAAATTTATGGACAGACATAATTCCAAAAATGTCTTCCCGGATACAGGAAATTTTGAAATGTGAAGATCAGCCAAAATCATCTCGAGGCCAAGTGTTTTTTTTTTTTTTTTTTTTTTTTTTTTTATGGATACAATACTTTCTTTTCGCATACTTCGTATATAAGATAATATAATGTATTATTTCACAGCATACTAAGTAAGCAGTTTTTAGTAGTAAACTAAAGAATGCCAGTTAATGAATCAACCACAAAACAAATTTCGTCTATTTAGCTCAATTCGCTTTTAAATTACCGAATTTATGGTCAGACGTAATTCAAAAAATGTGTTTATCGGAAAAACTGAATTTCGGTATCAAATATCACTAGGTCAATTTTTTTTTGTAGATTTTGCTTATGAGAATTTTAAAATTATTAGATTTTTTCCCCGCAAACTAAACAACAACCGATTACTGAGAAGGCAGGACAAAATGTTTTTGAAAATACGCAACCACCGCCAGTGCAAATACAACCACCACTGACGAAACGTCAGCTGTATTTAATTATGAAACAAGCACGCATTCCATTGAATTACTTTGGGACAAAAACCTAATAAAAGAGCGTCTGAGTATTCCTTTTTTTTTGTATGCATATAAAAGTCCATTAAACAG
The DNA here is from genome assembly GCA_026543865.1 of Argiope aurantia. Lineage (NCBI taxonomy): Eukaryota > Metazoa > Arthropoda > Arachnida > Araneae > Araneidae > Argiope > Argiope aurantia. The sequence goes on along the minus strand of JAPMOR010100619.1, from coordinate 10,806 downwards.
TGAACTCAGTTGTTTTAGTAGACATAGTTGCATTATGTGAAAGATAACGCAACAATGCAACAACATATTTTAATATGCAGACGTCCCAATTTATTACTTCATTTTGAAATTTTAAAATAGTTTTATTCAAAGCTATATGAAAGAGTCAAGAAAGATCTACTGAAAAACGTTTTAGTAAGTACCATTTCTGCACTTGTTAAAAACTTTTTGTATTCTATTTATTTGTGCTAAGCATCCGAAATACAACTGATTGAAACAAAATTAAACTTAAAGTTCGAATTAAAACATGGCATTCAGGAGATAGAAACTCCTAAATGACATATATTATAGTTAACGACTAGTTCATTCGTAGGTATGTTATACTGGTAGAAGTTATAAATTTTAGGATTTGAATTGCATTTATCTGCAATTGTAATTAGATTTAAAATCAACAATAAATTTTGGATAAATTTCTGATTTCTTATTTAAAGGATATTCAACAATATCGTTGACTATTTTCTAAGAAGCTAATATAAAATGGTGTTTATATGTTTCTCTAATAATAAACAAATTTCTCTGATCCCTATTTTGAAAAATGAACACTGATTGAAATTTGTTACAGAGGAGTTTTATTCCATTGTTTGGGAATAAAACTCCTTGTTAGATTATTCGTCTTGGAATTTCAATACTTGGTATTTGGATGTTACGCTCTTTTCGAACACCATTTCTTACATAAAACAATTACATTCCTATTCTTGTATTATCTGGTTTACGATATAGATGCTTTAGTCTTTTTGAAATGCTATTCTAATATATAATTAACGTTTTTATTATGCGTGTATGTTTAATTGCTAGATTTTTTATGCTATAAGTTCAGTTGCAATTCGAGAAAACTATTTGTTTAGGTAAGAAATTTCGAATCTTTTTTAATAAAATAAAATTTATCAACCGCTACAACGCATAATAAATTTTCAATCAAGTTTTGACTTGCAGCATAAAGTAAATTGATTAACGTTAAGAAGAATCAATTAATCTCAAGATATTGTTATTTGCTCTTCTTAAATTTAAAAGAAGAGGAAATGTTTATCAATTTCCTGAAAATAATATCGAACTGAAAGTAATCGCATTTTTCGAAATAAGAAAATTGCACAGTAACTTAAATAAATTTTGACGCAAAAGAAAGTAAAAATCAATCATAATATGTTTTATTTAATCCAAACAGAAATAAATTATTTTTATCTAATTATTCTGAAAACCAAATTGGCATGATGAATTTTAATGTTCTAATAAAAACGGTTAATTAACGTAGAAAAATTTACATATTTTCTAAAATTTAACTTGAATTTTAATAAATTTGATTTATTTTAGAGTTAAAATTTTTAAAATTAATTTATTATTTTTCATTTGAGAAAAAATGCATTCTTTTTTAAATATCGTTACAGACCTTTGATAATCAGCTTGTTGTCTAGAAATATCGGTTTTCTACTGTTAAATTATTAATACAAAATGAATAATTACCCAAAATTGTATCTTTGCTGTTAAATAAGATCAAAAAATATTAATTTATTGGAAATTTAGGCGTAAATGTATTTTCTTATTTTATATCTGCTTTTTAAATAATTTTCAGATCTTAACAGTGTTAAATATAATGCCGAATTCGGCAATTATTGCCTGAAGAAATTTAAGTTTGCCTGGCATGCTTTTTTGTTAAGTCTAAAGAAAGCCCCATTTATAGAAAGCAACTATCATGATTTCACAAATAATAAATTTTGAGAAGAATCAGAATTTGTTTTCAATTATATTACTGAAATATGTAAAAAAATTATAATAATTGCAAAATTAAAATGAAACTAAAAATCTGTAAAAAGATGAAAATGAAATTTCAGTTATCAATTTATATTTGTGCCGAAAAAATATTTCTCTGCTCAAAACTTGTGATATAAAATAGAAATCAATTTATTCATTCAGCTTGAATAGAACAGCAAATTTTAAAAGCATCAGACTACAGGTAAGTGCAAACTTTGCTTTAACTTCGATATTCGTATGTGAATCGTTGCTGGCTGACTTTTCCTCAGCCTTAGTTTAAAAAAATACTTTGTGAAAACCTCGTAAATTTAAGACAAAGATTAGCATTTCAAATCAGATTACAAAGTCACTCTAAAAAATATTTTAGAGAGAGTTTTTAAGGAATTACTTTTTACATATTACAACGTATTTCTCATGATATGAAGAATTTTATTTCATTTACGAACTAAGAATTCCAGAAACACGAGCCCATTCAATCAAAAATTATGATTAAAGATTAATCAAAATGTCCTCTATTACAAAAATTTGGCCTCTTTTGCACCAAGTTTCATCAATACGAAATTTTTGCAAATTTTTATCCACACTTCGATTATTTTTATGATGCTGATGACGATTTGATGATGAAATTATTTTTCGATATTGACGAATTTCAGAATTGAAACTAATATAACTATTTTTTTTTCTAGATTCTATTTCTGTTAGACTTGTTCTGTTAGTAATTTATTCAAAAGATTGCATTCTAGATATAATCACAAATAAACATAAGATATTTTGAAGCAATTTTATCAAAAAAAAAAAAGAAAATTGAGGAGTTATTTATACATAAGATATTCTTAGGAAAATGGAAGAAAAGAAATAATTTCTCGTATTTACTAATTGCTCGCTAAGCCTATGCTATTTTTAGGATCATTTGGATATTATAATAGGACCTTGTTACTGCGCGTTAAAGAGAAATTATGGTGCAAATGGCGAGAAACCGTGAATATTTGAAAATTGAGTTACACTACTGAAGGTTTTCTGGAAAAAAGATGTTAACGTTTTGTTAGCATCTTTGCTCTCTTATTAATATTTTAATAATTATTTATGCCCTTCATTATTATTTTAATAATTATTTATGCTCTTTATTAATATTTTAATAATTATTTATGTATTTTATAAATATTTTATTAATTATTTAAGCATTTTATTGATATTTTAATAATTATTTATGCTGTTTATTGGTATTTTAATAATTATTTATGCTCGTTATTAATATTTTAAGTTTTAATATTTATAGAAATTGTATTAATTTATAATTTAGTTAATTTTCATATTATGAGTTTGGAATTACCTAAAATTCAATAAAAACTTTTTTTTACATAAAACATTAAATATCTTATTAATTTATATCATATTTGTAATATTAGAAACATTTATTCCAGATGCAAAATAAAATTATTGCTTCTTAATGAAATTTGCTACCAAAAAGGTACCAAAAGGATTTCTCTCAGCATATTTTTTCTTTATATTTGTCTTTCAAATTCACAAAAAGAATCAAAAATTTTTTCCCCTTACTCTACAGATAAGTCTTTCAAAAGTTTCGAATTAGTTGTGACAGCATTTTACTTTCATTTTTTTTTCACATGGTTAACTTCTTGATGTAGTGAAAAGATAAGATAAGGGAAAATAAAATTCATAAATTTAAGCTGCTAGATTTTAAAACGGTGTTAACATGGAAATTTCAGATGGCCTATAAAAAGTGTTTTCTAGATCTGGAAAGTTTTAAAGAAAGAAAATAAAAGTGTAGTAATACTGCATTTTAATAAAATGGTAGTTTTCGTTTTTGGAAATATCGCAGCTAGTGAGTCATACATATTCTGAACGTCCATCTTTTCCTCCATGGTTTGTATAATAGACAAATCTCTTGTTCCTGTCACTTCATAAACGAGAAATAATGCTAACACTGTCCACCTTAATTTCGTCAACTTTTGTAGGTTGTGCATGTCCTTTGCATTGTCATGAAGCAAATGTAAATAAAAGTGATAATAATTTTTTTAATATTGAAATTCTAGAGAGGAGGGAAAAATGAAAATAGATCTAGAGTCACAAAATGAAATAGCGTAGTTTTTTTTTTTTAATAATCAACAAAATTACCTAAATTTTTGTGTCATTGATTCATAAATCTATGGATATTTAATACATAGACGTTATTTGATTGAGATTGAAACCACTCTCGAACAGTTCACATGAATTTGCTGTGGTGGCATTTCAATGCTTTTTTTTCTGAGGAACAATTATGTTAAAGTACCACAATGGAAAATAGGGAATATATGGTGGGTGCTACAACAATGTCCACCAAAGCTTCGTCAGCTTGTTTAATGTGGGCTTATCCTTGCACCATCATGGACCAAAACCTCTTGAAAGAAGGAAAAAATGCTTGTGACAGACCTGGACTGGAGTTAACGACATTATTAGATCTATTTTCATTCTAATACTTGTTTTACTCCCCTATGCAATTCTCAAGACACAATACTTTCGTTTACTAAAAAATCGTCAATAACATGACATTGCTATTCCATAGCCTAAAGCATAATGAAAACATGTTTGAAATGCTAATCGCCTACTGAACGACACTGTTGACCATCCACCAATGCAAATAATGTCATCGTAGGATTCCCTTAAACAAATTCTACTTCACGCAACAGAGATTAGCTCTCTTTTCTGCATCGTTATCCCTACCCTAAGTTTCCGTCATACTTTCATAAAAACGTGCCACTGCTCCAATTTCATTTTATCCGTCCTTATATTTCGTCGCCTGCTGTTAGTCGCTTCGATGAATAGTTCACTGAAATGTAGTCTCCAATAGTCATCTTATGCTAAAATTCAATAAGTTGCAAGGATTATTTGCTTCGAACTTAGGCCGCGGTGGCCTGGTGGTAAGGTCCCGGCTTCGGAACCGGAGGGTTTCAAGTTCGAGACCCGATTCCACCGAAGAACCGTCGTGTAAGGGGGTCTGTTGCACGTTAAATCCGTCCTGACCAAACGTCCTCCCGCTGGTGTGGTGTGGAGAGGGGGGTGCCAGCTCAGGTGTCGTCCTCGTCATCTGACCGTGGTTCAAAATTACGAGGTCCGTCCCAAAATAGCCCAAGTGTTGCTTCAAACGGGACGTTAATATAACTAAACCAAACCAATTCTTCGAACTAGTAGCCTAGACGGAATGATAGACATCGCTGCCGAGAGGGCGTACCCCACGCCTTTCGCCAATTCTCCTCTGCTGCCCCTGCTTCTGGTCTCTTTGGCCACACAAAGGAATGCGCCAATACCTGCGACTACTTTCAATGAAGAGTATGACTACATCATCGGTAAGTATACTGTTGCAGAATCAGAGTCCATGTGCATTTCTGAAATCAAATCTAGATGAATATCTATCACGTATTTTTTCATTGATATCTATTATTTTGTAGAATATTTTTTTTTCCTATTTTTCATCAATTTTTAAATAATATTTTGAGCATGTTTTCCAAAAATGTACCAGAAAAAATAATAATGAAATTTTACTTGTAATAACATGATACTTGTACTTAAGAATAATCAGTTTTTATATAATGTTGCCATCACACAGTTAAAAGCTCGAAGGAAAAGATTTTAAGAGAATGAGATTTTAACCAAGTTTTCCCCCGAGAACGTTATCCGAGAGAAAACATTATTTTCTCTTTGAATCTAAAAGCAATCTTTTTACTAATAATAGCTTATGTAAAATGCTTAGATAAAAGATAAAGATAATATCTACAAATTATTCCATGCCTTTTTTTTTATAATTTCAGATCTTCGTCAAGTAGACCAAAAATACAATCAATACGATTAATATTAGTTTTTCGACTGCAAACACGTTATTATTTTTTTTTGAATATTTATGAAAAGAATGGCATTCCAGTTTGAAAAGCCAGTTTTGTTAATTGGACTTAAAAGATTTTTTGGATTTTAAAATAAATTTAAATTTAATTATTTTTTTTTATTTTAAATTAATTATTATTTTTATTATATTAAATTAATTATTAAAATTAATTAATAATAAATATGAATTAATAAAAAATTAATAATTATACTATAGTAAATTAAATTAAAATTAAATTGGACTGATGATGGATCGAAATTGAAAAGAAATTTTCTAAAAAATTCTATACGTTTCTATTTTATTTCTAAGAAATTCACTATAGACTTTAAAAATAAGAAAATTACAAAAAAAGTTAAACTTTTTATTTTTATTAAACTGTTTTTCATCAATTTTCAAAGATATTGACCAAATCTAAATTTACTCACACTACCTGTTAGGACGGATATTTGTCAAAAGTTAGACGCTGAAAATTAGAAAACCCCTAATAATTTAAAAAATTAAAAAAAAATATTCACTTAACTATGCAGTATGATGAAAACACTCTCGTGTGTAGTGGGTGCTGGCTCGGCTGGGTCAACTCTGGCCTCTCGCTTGTCAGAAGAGCCTTGCATAAGTGTGCTGCTGCTGGAAGCTGGTACGGCCAAACTGCCTCTGCTGAATGATATTCCGAGTATAGCTAGAAATTTCTATTTCACAAACCTGGACTGGCAGTTCAAGACAGTGCCCCAGAAACACACAGGAGAAGCCCTCGTCAACAGGGTAAGTCATTTGTTATTTCTGTCTCAACTAATTATCTATAATATAATTGTCCAGCGCCGTCTGTAACGGTGGGTGGATTTAAAAATATTCTAGTTTTTTTGACTTGCATCAGTATGGAATGAAAAATTCCATTTAGACATCTAATAGTTGAGACAGCTTTTTTTCAAATTGACTAACTTATCGGTGTGCGAATAAATCTAAGAATGTATAACAAAGGTCAATAAGCTGAAGTCCACTATTTCTTCATTATTTTATATTTAAGCTCATTCATTATATTCTCACTTTACGGATCAAACTGAAGGTTATTGCTCATATTTTCATTCGAAATCTTCTTTTTATTTTGCGTTTGATGATGCATTTTTTCCGCAAATGAATCTCTGTTTGTTTCAATCCGCATTTAGTTATTAGTTTTGATTTTAATATTTGTGAGAATTTCGGAAGAGAAGATTCAATTGCGAACTAATAAAATTTTTAATGTTATTTGCATCTAAAGTTCCATTAATTATACATCTAAATTTAGATGTTAGTTACATCTAAAATGTACGGCAACTAATATATATATATTTTATATCTTAAACACTCTGCCAATATTTGATACTTTTTATTACAACTTTAATTAGTTCCTATTTGAGATACTGTTAACTGGATAATAGCCTGTATAGGTAGACACTTGTCAAGTAGAATATGTGTCTAGGTAAGTATAATATTTGTTTATGTGTGCATTGGCGCTCTATTGAGAAACCTGTTTAACTTAGTGAAAATAATTCGCACAAATATACTTTGAAAGGTGAAAATATGCACCTCGAAACACTTTCTTTTTAAAAATTGACCGATATTTTTTAATGGTTTTCTCAGATGAAATTTTTATGTGAATTGAAACTACGCTGTACGCCGTAAATGATTGTGTTTTAAACATTGATGATTATGATGTCGTGTCCGTGTTACCATGGAAAGGAGGTACAGTAGGTTCTGAGGGTAAAACGTTTCCATATTGAACTACGATATGATATAATGCCGCCTAATTGCATCTTTGATAGTAAATCATTCTATGATGAATTATTGCTGTCTGCAATTTAGTCTTTTATCTTTCGTAAACATTTGAGTTGAGTTTGTTTTTTTGTAATGAAAAATGAATTATTATTATTTATTTGCTTGCAGGCCTCAGTTCACTTGTTGACCTAAAATCATTATAATTAAAATAATTGTCAAAATCAAAATACAAAATTCTAAAACTCCAACCAAAAAAATCATACTGATTTCAAAATTTTTTATTTCATATGAAAGTAATGACGCCTATAGACGACAAAATTTATTTTATGAAATATCTTTTATCATAATGAAAATACAATAAAAGTATATAAGTATAATAGTATGAGTCAAACAAATGTTTTATTTTAAATTATACTTGCACAATGACGGTGGAGCATTACGGCCAATGAGCTATACTTTCTATGGTGAAATTGCCACGCTGGAGGAGAAAATATTTGAAATAGGTATAGTTATTGGTGCTCGGACTCCTCGAAAATTTCATTATTAATATCTAGAAACAGAGAGGAGGGAGATACATGAACCCTAACGACGTATATAAGAATCATGAGCATTCCTACGAAATAAAAATTTTCGAAATCGGAAGCATAATTGTAGCTGGAGAACTGTCGAGTTTTCTCTGTCTCCTAAAAAATATACAGTGAAGCAGGAGTTCTTCTATTTGTCTCCAAAATATCGATTAGAGGAAGGCAGGAAAACCCCTTATTTCACATCTAGAAATCACTTCGATATGAAAATAAAATTATCGAAATTGATTCGGTGGTTAGAACAACCGATTCCATTGCGGAATTTTCCCATAGAGAATGCAGAAGAAGAGGCTTACAATCCTAAATGATATATCTAGAAGTCATCAAATTTTATGTGAAATAAAAATTAACAGAATCGAATTGGTGATTGGATCTGGGTAACTGATCCATTGATGTGCAGTTAACGGGTTAATGAATGATGATGAATTGTATCAAGATTTATATCCAAGGTATAATAGACAGATTGAAATTTACGAAATGTCAGTAGCAGTGATGTGAAATAAACAATATAGGAAAAAAATTAAATCAAGTATTTCGTAACAAATAAATTGAAACTTGTCCAAATGATTGAAATAACTGAATTGATTCCCTTATTTCTCAAATTATAAGAATTCCTACACTTTTATCTTATCTCAGTCAAGAATTTTTTTATTTAATATGTTTTATATTTGATTATTTTCCATCCTTTTTGTCTTCATAGCAAGTGATATGGCCCAGTGGCAAAGCTTTAGGTGGGTCAAGCATCCTTAATGCTATGCTCTACGTTAGAGGCAATAAGAAGAACTACGATGATTGGGCAGCTCAAGGAGCGACGGGATGGAGCTACAGGGATGTCTTTCCTTATTTTATAAAGATGGAGGACAACAAGGATCCAGGATATTACCTGAATGGTATGAAAAAAAAGAATTAAAAATCAGTTTTATAGGCAAATATTTAAGCTTCCAGTGTTTAAGGTGCATTCAATCTTATGAAATAAGGGCTAAACATATTTAGATAAATTATGGAGGGATCAGGTATTTTCTCCGTGTATATGATTAAAGTGTGTTAAACAAATTGAGAACAATATCTTTAGCTTATTACAAAAATGCATTGTGCCTTTACTATTATGCTTTGAATTGTTGTTCTGTAAATTAATTTGTAGTAAGACAGATCACCTAAAAATTCAAACACTATTTCATCTTCAAAGTACATAAAAAGCAATAAATATTCAACTTCAAATACATAAAGGGCGAGTTTTTTCTGTTCAGAAATATTTATCGATATTGATTAATTGTGTCTTTAATTAAATCTTCCGTTTTTCCGCACATGCATGGGGTAAGGTGGTCTGGTTGTAAGGTTTCAGGTTCGGAACGAGAAGGTATTAGGCTCGAGACCCGATTTCGTAGAAGAACTGTTGTGTAAGCAGGCCTATTGCACGTCAAATCCATCGGGGCCAAACATACTTCCGTAGATGTAGTGTGGAAGTACCAGAGGGGTAGCGCCATTTTAAGTGTCGTCCTCGTCATCTGACCAGGGTTAAAAATTACAAGGTCAGTCCCAAACGAATCATTTTATTGTTTTAAAACGGGACGTTAATATAACTAAGCTAAACATAGCTTAGAGACTGAAAACATTAGGGATAAGTTGGTTTGTCTTCGTTCTAATTCCACTCCTAAAAATTCGGAGTAGATTTTTACAATATTTTAAATATCTAGAAAGCAATTTCCATCGTTCTATTAAAAGAACACAAAATATATCAGATCTAAATGCACTATTGTTAATTGAGACATGTAATTACTTTATATCTGAACGTAACTGCCCTTTGTGTTCAGACTCTTGTCATAACGCGGTATCTGGTATCGAAGAACATTGCTGACTCAGATGATAAGTAGGCAATAGCATCTTTACTCGCAGAATCGTTATGCTAACACCTCTTGTCTTCAAATAGGATAAAAGAACACTCATTTGTCAAAATATGTATCAGGTTTTTGCATTGCATACCCGTTATGAGGATGAGGTAGGCAGATCAATTCTCATAACCCGTGTGTATCGATCTTTTTATAATGATTATCGTTAAAATATCCAGCATCTTTGTCAAATGATATTTCTGACTTTCTATCAATTTGGAAAAAAAGCTTTTTTTACTTCCTTATCTGAGTAGGAAAACTTAATCTATGCCTTGAATTTTGAAAAATTTACTTTCTCAAATATGAAATATCGAGAAAGTATTGTCATCTTCGAGAAATTCGAAAACGACAATTTGAGAAATTCCATTTTTCTGATCTCCCTGATTCCACAAAACAATTTTTCCAAATTTTGTTTGTATATAGGTTTTTGTCAAATTTTGAATCAGATACAACAAAGGGCGGACTTTCTGCCTTTCTGTGCTTTCATATGCATGTGAACACAATAATAAATAAATGCAGTGACTTCACCCTTCTTCGCATGATGATGAAAATTTCCATCATAACATTTAGTGAACAAACAATTCTACTCAAAACAGGTGTACTGTGAATTTGTTGCTGCTGTCAACTTTTTTTCATAATTATTGCGTGATAATGAACGTAGATGTCTAAAAAGATCAAATGTCACAACCATTATAGAGGGTTTGAACTTGTCTTTCCGCTTTTTGTTGTGGTTGAAAAAACATGCGATTTCTTGAATATTTCTTCAAAATTAATCTGAGATTTTTTTGCTACTCAAATTGATAATGAGAGGAGAAATTTAGAAGAGAGGGGCATTGAAGATTATGTAATGAGCTTAGCATGTAAATCTGCATGATGATGGATATTTCCATCATGCTGTTTTTTAATTATTTTATATTATGTATTTAGA
>JAPMOR010100614.1:0-46243 GCA_026543865.1 Argiope aurantia | reverse complement strand
GTTATATTACCTTAAATCGAAAATTAGGAATAATTTTGTGTTGTAAAATTTCTTTTTTTTTTCATTATTTTTGAATTTTTATAGTTGCTGTTATATTATTTATTAAGTTATTATTTATTTGACTTTATTTTAATTAATTAAATTAAATTTATTTTATTATTTATTTTATTATTATTATTAGGGAATAATAGTAGATGTTGTAGTTCGTGATGACAGTACATTATTTCAATATTTCAGAATTTATTAATCAAATAAAATATTGAGTTGATTAAATTTTGATTACATATTAGTGGCGCCATTAAGTTGAAAGTTTAAGAAAAATTGTTTTCACTATTCCGTATATTTATTATGGATATTTATGAATTAAAAATTAAAAAATGGAAAATCTTTAAAAGAAAAAAAATTACTTATAAAATAATAAATAGAAATAATAACTCATAAAAAATGTTTTGAAAATTATTTTTATTAAATTTATTGATCCTTTATTAGATTAGACAGTATAATTCAAGATTGATGTACTTTCTAAGATTCGAAAGAATTTCTTTGCTTCTTCAAATGCTCAAAAGAATTTTTTTTATATAACGCCTTTTATTTATTTTTCTTTTCACCTAATATCCTCACGAATGTATTTGACTTCATGACCTTCAGAAATGCAGACGATTTTTCCTCGGTGCGTTTCGTTGGTCAAATATTTATAGTTGAATACACTAAAAAATATTAGTCCGTCCTTTATGCTGCCACCTTCTTTGTTATTTTTAGACAAAGGGCAGAAAGCAAGAGAGAATTATGTATCAAAGATTATTCAAGAAACACTGATCCATAAATTCCTTTAAGGTTCAATAAATTTCTCTGAATCCAAAAAAATATTTTCATATTCTGTCACTTGAAACACCTTGCAAATGTCGTAACGAACGCAAATGATTTGATTTAATAGTCATTGATTCTGAATTTTTTTGTTTCTTTTATTTTGAAAGTCCTCGCATGTTTTCTATGTAAAGTATTGTGTGACGACTTACTAGAATTTTGGGAAATAAAACAACGACTTTTCAGAATATTTCTCTTTGCAATACTTAGATTTACCATATTTCAGACTTGAGACAATTTGTTCCCCAAACTTTCTACTTTTTGACAAGATTATATTTACACTCTATATATTATTATTTGTAAAATAGGGCATGCAAAATATCCATATGAGTGATACGATATGCATAACACAAAAAGTCATTCAAAACGCTTTATATATCAGACCGCTGAAATGAAAAATACTAACTTTGTTGCGCAATTGATTCTTGGGAGTTGTTTACCAAGCAAGTTTTTTTTTTTTTTTTTTTTTTTTTCAAATTTGAAAAAAAAATGAAATTTAATCGATATTTAATTGAAAATTAATAGATAATCAAATTTTCTGTAACTTCGGAATATATAATAGGAAAATTCTCTCTAATCTGACACATATGAAATCGGACACTTGTATTATAGAGAGCATCCGGACTATAAAGAAAAATATAGACATCAGTGAATTTACAATGATACATTTTTCCATGTTTGCGAAACGAGGCAATACTATTGACTCTTTGAGGCAAACGATTTTAAAGAAAATAAAAACCGCAAGAATGTTTTTTATTATAAAAAATGAAAAAAAGAAACCATTAATTTAGTTTATTTAACACTAGCCCCCTTTGGCGACCAGCCGGTTCGCCAGTCTTAATAATCGTTAAAATTTTAATAATAAAATATTTTATGTAATTCCTACTTTAATAGCTTCTTCATCAGAATATTTTAAAACTTCAAATTTTAATAGTCATATAATTCACTCATAATATTATAAAGGTCTTCAGCCATAACGTAATATGTATCTCTCTAATTTTCTGTTAGCTCCAGTAGAATTTATGCTTTCAATTAAAGAGGAAATGATTAAACTGCAATTAATATAATAATTTTTTTTTACTGAAACGAAACATTTTTTTTCAATATGAGTACTGAAAACAGAGTCGATGTGTATTTAAACCTTATGGGCACTATAGAATATTTTTTTAAAATCTATATAACATCTCAAGAAGTTTTCAAAAATATTTTCTCAGATTCATCATGAACAGATCGATTAATTAAAAATGTTTAGTTTTAAAGGCATCAAATACTGAAAAAATAAACAGAATCGTTTGAAATAATCTGCCGAACACAAATTAAGCCTTCAAAACCAAGTCCGTATCCGTTGAAAATAGTTGTCAACAATCAGAACACATTGCGCATGCGTGAATTTTCAACGACAATTAGGGTAACGCAAATACGTGAATTTTTTACTCCAGTTCGGGTAACGCTATGTAGATTATAAATTTTTAATTTCCTTTATTCTGTTTTATTTTTATTCAAATTATTTCAGAATGAATCTCAAAGATCGATTAATTAACAATGTTTAATTTTAAATGCATCAAACATTAAGAAAATAAACAGAATCTTTTGAAATAAGTTGCCGAAAATTTGTTAAGCCTATCCTCTTTAGCGTGGGAAAAAAGCTGAAGCCTTACTCATTTGGCGGTGGGGAAATGAAAAGATTTTTTTTTTGCAGGAAAGTTAGTTTTTAATTAATAGTTAAAATTCTAATTAAAAATTCAAAAAAGGGACCCCAGCTGCACATTCCCGATCTCCAAGGTATGCATGTGCCAAATTTGGTAACTGTAGGTCGAACGTTCTGGCCTGTAGAGCGCCAACACACACACACACGCACATACATTGAGCTTTATACTATAGATATATACTATAGATGAAACTTTATACTATAGATGATTTAATTTTAAATACATCAAACATTAAGAAAATAAATAAAATCGTTTAAAATAATCGGTCGAAAATAGGTTGAAAAACTATTTAAAAAATGATGTACTTAAAACTATAAGCATATATAAAAAATATATAACTAACATAATTACAAAACCATACAACTAATCTAAAAATAATTTAAATCAAGTCCGCATCCGTTGAAAATAGTTGTCAACAATCAGAACATGGCGACCAGCCGGTTCGCCAATCTTAATGCTCCTTAAAATTTTAATAATTAAATATTTTATGTAATTCCTACTTTAATAGCTTCTTCATCAGAATATTTTAAAACTTCAAATTTTAATAGTCATATAATTCACTCATAATATTATAATGGCCTTCAGTCATAACGCAATATGTATCTCTCTAATTTTCAGTTTGCTCCGGTAGAATTTATGCTTTAAATTAATATGGAAATTATTAATCTGCAATTAATATAATATTTTTTTACTGAAACAAGGCATTTTTTATATGATTACTGTAAAAGTGTCACTGAGCATTTAATCTTTATGGGCACTAAAGAATATCTTTCTTAATTCATGTAATATCTCAAGAATTTGTCAACAAGATTTTCTCAGATTCATTATGAGCAGATTGATTAATTAACAATATTTAACTTTAAATGCATCAAACACTAAGAAAATAAACAGAATCGTTTAAAATAATCGGTCGAAAATCGTTAAAGAAACGATGTACTTAAAGCTATAAGCATATACAAAAAATATATAACTAACATAAATACAATTTAATTACAAATGCATATAACTAATCTAGTCCTAACCGGATCCAGGAAATAATGAGATAAAAAGAATTCAGGAGGAATTCCACCTTCATCCAACATGAAAATGACTTACCCCAACATAGCATTGTCCAAACAGCTCATAAAATATATAATAACATAAAATGTCTTCCCGGAAATGTTCGAAGTTCATATCGCCTCATAGCGCTTGACGAATCCAGAAAACAATAAGATAAAGAAAATAAGAATTTATCGTAACATTACTCAACATTACACCCACTTGAGACATCCAACAGATTTAAATAAGGCATGAAAAGGAAAACAAAACTAAGAGTAGGTTTCACTACCCAGTAAGTATAAATGAAATATTTCAAAAGAGGATGTAGTATCTTTAAATACTATTATCTTTTTGAAAAGAATTTAGAACAGAATTCTTACTACTATTCTCATTCTTTGTCATATTCAAATTTATTTAATTTATTTATTCTTGTAATATTTCTCTGTAAACAATGTTCTTAGTTTTTCCTTGTGGTGCAAGGATATGCAGATTTTTATGATCACCGACTCTCGAGCAACCAACATATGGTTGCCCGTGTAAAAAGCAAGGCCTTGGTAAATCTAAGCCAACAACTTTTAAAGACTGGCCTTGAGATTTGTTAATGCTCATACCAAAACTCAGTTTAATTGGAAATTGAAATCTTTTAAACTGGAATGGGGCATCTGATGGTATAGGAGGAATCCGTGGGATAAAGATATCCTTCCCAGCTGATTGGCCTGTAAATATGGTTGCTTCAATAATATTTGTCATCAATTTCTTCACAGTCTTGTTCCATTACAAGGGGACGCCTTTTTCCTTTCCAGCTGTGTTGCCATGGAGACAGGCGCATGCGTAGTTTGTCTAGAATTATGATACGTTTCTTTTTTATGTTTAGATGTTTATTTAAAGCAAGCGAAAAAGCAAAAAAATTATTCTAAAAAATTGAGTAAAGCAGGTGTTCTTATTAAATATATTTTTTTTAAATGAAGCGGAAAAAGGGTAAAGCAGGTGTTCTGTCTTAGAGACGTCTTTTCTCTTTCCAGCTGGTTGCCATAGAAACTGGCCCACAGCTGTTTATACATTTCTATGTTTAGCTATTCAGATTTTATAATGTCTAATTAGAGTAACGGTGAATATCTGGGTGTTCGTGTTCGTCAATAAATGTTATTTTTTTTAATATCATTAATGAAAATAGAGTCACTGAGCATTTAAACCTTATGAGCCTTAAAAAAAATATCTTTCTAAATTTATGTAATATCTCAAGAATTTGTCAACAAAATTTTCTCAGATTCATCATGAGCAGTTCTATTAATTAACAATATTTAATTTTAAATGCATCAAACATTAAGAAAATAAATAAAATCGTTTAAAATAATCGGTCGAAAATAGGTTGAAAACACTATTTAAAAAACGATGTACTTAAAACTATAAGTATATACAAAAATATATATAACTAACATAATTACAAAACCATACAGCTAATCTAAAAATAATTTAAATCAAGTCCGCATCAGTTGAAAATAGTTGTCAACAATCACAACATGGCGACCAGCCGGTTCGCCAATCTTAATGCTCGTTAAAATTTTAATAAATAAATATTTTATGGAACTCACATTTTAATTGCTTTTTCATTAAAATATTTTAAAACAAATTTTAATAGTCATATAATTCACTCATAATATTATAAAGGTCTTCAGCCATAACGTAATATGTATCTCTTTAATTTTCTGTTAGTTCCAGTAGAATTTATGCTTTCAATTGAAGTGGAAATGATTAAACTGCAATTAATATAATAATTTTTTTTTTATTGAAACGAAGCATTTTTTTTTAAATATGAGTACTGAAAACAGAGTCGATGTGTATTTAAACCTTATGGGCAGTAAAGAATATTTTTCTTAATTTATATAATATCTCAAGAAGTTTTCAACAAAATTTTCTCAGATTCATCATGAACAGATCGATTAATTAACAATGTTTAGTTTTAAATGCATCAAACACTAAAAAAATAAACAGAATCGTTTGAAATAATCTTCTGAACACATATTAAGCCTTCAAAACCAAGTCCGTATCCGTTGAAAATGGTTGTCAACAATCAGAACGCATTGCGCATGCTTGAATTTTCAACGCCAATTATGGTAATGCAAATACGTGAATTTTCTACTCCAGTTGGGGTAACGCTATGCAGATTATAAATTTTTAATTTCTTTTATTCTGTTTTATTTTTATTCAAAAGTATTTCAGAATGAATCTGAAAGATCGATTAATTAACAATGTTTAATTTTAAATACATCAAACATTAAGAAAATAAACAGAATCGTTTGAAATAAGTTGGCGAAAATTTGTTAAGCCTATCCTGTTTAGCGTGGGAAAAAAACTGAAGCGGTGGTGAACTCATTTGGCGGTGGGGAAATGAAAAGATTTTTTTTTTTGCAGGAAAGTTAGTTTTTAATTAATAGTTAAAATTCTAATTAAAAATTCAAAAAAAGGGACCCCAGCTGCACATTCCCGATTTCCAAGGTATGCATGTGCCAAATTTGGTAACTGTAGGTCGAACGGTCTGGCCTGTAGAGCGCCAACACACACACATGCACACACATTGAGCTTTATACTATAGATAGATAGATAAAACATTACTTAAAATAAAAATAAAAAAATAATAATATTGCAAACATATTTTGTCACGTAACATAACATATTTTGAATAATTTCATAGCTTCAAAATTAGAATAAAATATAAAATAATATAGCTTTTTTTATTATAAAACCGTTAACCATAAAAATAGTCGTTAAGAATTACAGATACTGTTATGAATGACAAAAACTCACTGCATCCCACGATGCTCTAACCATAATCACATCAGCATGCATAACTTACTGATGCGGTTTGATATTTGCATATTTTTTTTACACTTATATAATGCATTTACCGTCGATGCATAGCATTGTCAATTGAATGAAAAACATTTAATTAAATATTAAACTGCATGATAATGAGTAATCTCAATTTTTTATTGTGGGTTAAAATATATCTTACAATGCCTCAAAAATTAAACAAACGGTGAGACAGTTTTTAACCCATCTAGCTTCAAAGAATTAATAGGAACATTTTAAATAGATAAATCATGTACTGAAATAGCAGGTTTCAAATTTTAACATTAAGGACTCACTCATCACCAAGCAACATGAAATTCAGATATATCAGATTAGTGGGATTAGAAAGTCTATTTATTAAAAAAAATTCTTTTACTCGACTTAAAAATTAAATTAAAAAAACAATACTTTTTAATTGTCGCGTACACGATTGAATTAAAACTTCTCAACTTATCAATTTTTTGTTTAAAAAAAAACCGCAAACGATAATTTAAGCAAATTTTTTCAGAACTCTATTTTTTTTTTTTTTTTTGTAAATATTAGTTTAAATTAAAAAATTTTCTTACAGCTGGTAGTGTTATTTTGTCACACAAGTAAATTTGCCTGGTTTGATATCATTCTTAAGGATTAAAAGAGTCTGATTGAAAGTATTTTGGTAATTAAAGAACATTTTGTTGATACTAAATGCTGATGCAACATTAATGATTTCAGTCTTATTTCTGAACAATTATTTTTGTCATTTTAATACATTTAAAAACACTTTTAATTATATTTTACAACAATTATTTTAGTAACTAATTTCCTACTTACACTCGTATTGATGATACTCATAATATTTTTTGAATGGCTGTTGTAATTAAGATTAATTTTTGAAAAATAAAATATAGGTAAACGAATTAAGGTCAAAATATTACAATGCTGTGATGTTTGTATTTGAAGTTCGAATCTTCTTTAAATGTGTTTCCCTTTGTAATTCCCCTGGATTTCTTTACAATAACTTCGAAATAATTGTTACTTAGTAAAACAGCAGTAAATACTATCCAGCTATAAATATAAAAAGCTAACGTAAGTGGCACAAAACGTTTCTTATTACATTCTGTCGAATGGCAGCAGTTAAGTAACAAGCAGTAAACAAATCACCATACGAATGTTTCAGACTGCGCCATTGAACATTTTTTCAGCTGCACTTAATTAAATACTTCGCTAATTAATGAAACTGCAAAATATTATTAGACATGCTTGGAATAGGGTTCACATAAAATTCTATTCACTGAAAGGAAAAATAAAATAAAAAAAATAGGCTTCAAACAAAGCTTAATCTACTGTGAAAATATGCTTAACCATGCATTGCCAGATTGGTAATCGTTATGACTTACTTAAGGAAGCTGATGACCATATCTCCCAAAACTATTATCTCACAAAATAGCTTTTGCTTAATCTTAAAACTAAAAAAAAAAAAAAAAAAAAAAAAAAAACTTTTTAAAGATATCAATTTTATTTCTGTACGATGTTTTCTTTCATTTTAATTATTTTTTAAATGTAATATATAGTCTGCAACAGTTAATCTTTAATATTAGGAAATTCAAATTCATCCATTAAAATGTTCAATCATGTACTTCTCAATGTTAAAATTAAAATAATGAGTTTTTTGGATAATAATTCCGAAGAATTAAATCCGAAGAAAAATTTTCACTACCGCTTTTATTTCGCATCATATACATTTTATCAATGGATGCTCAGTTATTTGTTTTGACTTATATAATTAAATTCATGTTTTTCGGTTTTATCCAACAACAAGGTGAATTTTTTAAAAATATGCATTCCACATTAATAACTTTAATTTCGGGTTATATTTAATCTTTAAACTGTTAAATTAATATTTATAAAGGTTATTAATATTAATAAAGAATAATAATTAAAGTGAGCAAGCTAGTAGCTCAAAAGCTAGTTTAGATTAAAGATGCCCAAAAAATTCAAATCCTGATAAAATGAATATAAGTGGAGTTTTGCTGATTGAACCTTTTTGAACCAAAATAAAAATTCGATTTATATAGAAATTCGCATTGAGAAAAACAGGATCCAAGAAATATATCAACAGAAAGTGATAATTTTAAAACTAATAACTCAGCAAAGACTTTTAGAAAATAATAGATAACGCAAAATAAATAAACAATAAGTAAATTAAATAAATAAAATAAAACTAATTTATGGAATATTCATTAATATAAACATTTTAATAATGCAAATTAAAAAAAAATACAGTTCGTGCATACATCAGGTTCGTTCAACAACTGAATGCATCAAACAGCAAAAAAGTCACTGAATAAATTAAATGCTTTAACAAATTATTTACTTACAATCATTGAAAATGCAAGATATGAGAAAAGTATTTGAAGAATGAAAACATTTTATTTTTATATTCATAAATGGTTGAATCAAAATAAATTCAAATTATAATTTTTAACTATATGGTAATAAGATATTAAAAAGAGATGAAAAAATTCGAATTTCTGGCAGACACTCAAGCAGTTGTGGGCTGTGGCTCAAACTTTGGTAGGTTTCTACACTATAGATGTTAAATCTGCGTATCTTTTCTGTCCATCAGTCTTCGTCTTGTAATTATCGCGTTAACTTATATTTGAACAGCCGGGCTTTATCAGAAGAGATTTGATAGATATCTGAAAATTTGGTGTAACAAATTTTAGCCATCTAGCTCAAAGTGTTTTTTACTTATCTTTGTAGCAAGCAGACAAGACAGATTTTTCCCAAAAATGTGTGTTTCGTACTCCGGGAGGTCTAAAACGTGGAGATTCGTCAAAATCTGGAGTTCGAGTTTTTTTGTCGATTACTATACTTTCTCTATTCTATGAATACGAGAAAATAAAAATGATTCTATGATACCAATAATAAATAATAACAATAATCAATGTTGCCGTAAGAAATATGATACAAGAAATTTACAAATGAAGAATGTAGTCACAAATCTATTACTACAACATAGAATACCCCCATTCTCAAGTTTAGTTTAGTTATATTAACGTCCCGTTTGAAGCAACACTAGGGCTATTTTCGGACGGACCTCGTAATTTTGAACAGCGGTCAGATGACGAGGACGACACCTGAGCTCGCACCCCCGTCTCCTCACCACACCGCCGAGAGGACGTTCGGTCAGGACGGATTTAAAGTGCAACAGATCCCCTTATACGGCGGTTCTTCGGTGGAATCGGGTCTCGAACTTGAAACCCTCCGGTTCCGAAGCCGAGACCTTACCACCAGGCCACCGCGGCCCTCACCCCCATTCTCAAATGAGCACATAATAGTAACTCTACTACTACTCATCACGTTTGTTTCTCAACGCTCCGATCATAATGAAGAAAAACGCAGTTTCTTAGTTGCTTCAGGTTTCGTCATTGCAGATCGGATTTATATAATTTTCCGTCAAACAGCAGCATTATCAAATAAATCTGAGCATACAAAGTGCCTAATGAAATGTCAATAAGTGCACCAGTTATTATTAAACAGCAAAACTCGAACTAATTTAGTTTCGGGATTTCGTGCTTGAATTATGAAACTAATAATAATCATGGAGCAGGCTATTAGTTAGATGCGTAGCTTTTAAAATGAAATTTTATTATTTCATGAAACTTGCATTGAAGGTCAGTTCTTATAGATCAACAAGAGATTTTCTTACTTTAATAATCTTGGATTAGGTACTTTTGGATGTAATCATTTTCTTATTGAAAACAAATATTAGCAATATAAATGCAGTAGTATTTTCCTTCCTTACATATTTGCAGGGGAAGCGGTGGCCTGGTAGTAAGATTTCGGAAACAAAGGGTTTCAGGTTCGAGACCCAATTCCACCGAAGAACCGTCACTAAGCGGGTCTGGTGCACTTTAAATCGAGCATTCAAGTTGTCCTCTTGTTAGTGTGGCGCGGGAATTAGGAGAGGTAGTGCGCGCTCAGTTGTCGTCCTCGTCATCTGACCGCGGTACAAAATAACGAGTTCCGTCCAAAAATAGCCCTAGAATTACTTTAAGACTGGACGCTAATATAACAGAACTGAACTTCTCACGTATTTTCAGAATGTAGATTGTTTTATGTTAAGCTTCGTAATATAATGGAAGTAATCACGTATGTCTTTCCGGACCTTTTCCTTTGATTGATTGAGGAAACAAATTCTACATAGATCTGAAATTTTGTGCCGAAACCATGCACCAAATTTCATTTATGCAGCTCCTTTAAAGGTATCGAATTTACATTGCGAGAATTTAATAGAAATTGTAAATTATTTTCATTAGATATTCTAAATGCTGTATAATAAAGCGATGTAATCCTAGAAATACTGCACAATATCGTGTTTTATTACGAGAGAGATCAACAAAAAGTATTTTTTTTGACAGATTGAATCCAATATGTGACGCAGATCTACACAAATTACATGTCACATGAAAAAATTACATGCCACATTTCATCTATGAAGCTCTAGAGATATTACATCCAGATGCAGAGAGACCAACACACAGTTCTGGAAATAAACATATTTCTTGCAGACGGTTTTCATTCATTCATCTAGACCATAGGTTCCCAAAGTGGTCCAGGTAGACCCCCCAGGGTCCATAGGAGACCACACGGGGGTCCACGCAGACGTGAAAAAAAAACAGGGGTTCACAAGTTGTAAGTGGGGGTCCACGAAAAATTTTCTGGTTTTCATAATAAAGAACAAAAGTTTTGGCTTGGATTTACCTATCAACGTAGACAGGCAGCATCATTCACTAGGTAGGTACTCAAAAATATTCGAGACTCAGTTCGAACACAGAATTGAATAGAACAATAGATAATAGTACAAGTGTACTATTATCTATTGTTCAAGTATTCAGAATACGCTCAACATTTAAATACCCTGCATGATGACTTCAAAAATAGATTTAAAGATATTCTGACGACGGAAATACCACCATGGATCATAACCCCATTTGATGAAACGGATGAGACGAATGTGGTATTACAAGAGGAGCTACTTGGGCTCAGCACCAACGAGGAACTGAAGGTGAAATTTAAAAAAGGCTATCAAACATTTTGGCTGCAGGCAGAAATCCCCGAAAAATTCCTGGGCTGTGGGAAATTGCGAGAAAATTTTTGATAGCGTTTCCCTCGTCATTTCTGGTCGAAAGAAGTTTTAGTGCCGTTACCAACCTGTTAACAAAAAAAAAAAAAAAAAAAAAAAAAAAAAGGAGCAGATTGAACATCACAGAATGGGGAGATTTGAGATTACTTCTTACAAAACTGAAGCCAAATATTGATAATTTGCTGTCAATTCATCAAGTACATCCGTCTCATTAAAAGTATGACTATTTTTTATTGTTGATTTACATTTCAGAGTTCATTGTTGATTTTTTTTGTAATAATAAATGTTTATAATTTTGTATAACCACAAGAATTATTTTAATAAATAGGACACAAGAAAATGTGCTACTTTTTTTTTCCTTCTTAACACCCCCAATTTAGGGTGAAATTTTTTAGGAGTTTTGGGAATACAGTAGAAATGTAGCAGCAGGGGGTCTACCAAAAATAGTAAAACTTTGAAATAGGTCCACGAGAAAAAAAAGTTTGGTAACCTCTGATCTAGACCTTTTCATTTTTTTAATTATTATGTTTATAGACAGAAATAAATACATTCTCGAAAACGACAATTTCGGAATACAAAATATTGTTCCAATTGTTCTTTTGCGAAGCGTGACTTTTTTAAATAGATAAAACACTGCTTCGATGAGTTTCAAAAGTATTCAATCACTTCTGAGGCATAATATATCCAGAGCTCAGTTTGAAGTTTAAGCCACTGCTGCACAAGATGCCTAAAGCAGATCATTTTGATGATTTGTAAGCAAAGACAAAGCCGTCGTGTATGCTTTTCCGTGAATTTGAATTATTATTAAACTAGTGAGAGTGCTCTCCCGAAATCTTTTTCTCATACTCTCTAATAAACTTGACATATCAGAGAACGCCTGCCATGGCACTGGTGTTCAATAGTTACGAAATATTAACTTTTGGTTCGAATTTAGCTTTTTACTGGATCTATCGTGTCATCCTTGGCGATTAATCCATGTGGTTAATAATAATCCGATGTGGTTAATAGTATCCGAAAATAGAATTTGAGATTTAGACACGATTTTCTCAACCGATTAAAACAAAAATTTGACACAAAACTGCGCTTGTAGTCACAAAATTGCATATCAAATTTGAAAATTTTATGTCATTGAGTTTTTGAATTATCGTGTTTACATGTTTCTGAAAGTACAGACCTAGAGACAATCAACTGGTAGTTGGATTTGATTCGACATTTGAACAGGTGTCTACACTACAGATATTAAATCTGAGTACCGAATTTTATCCATCTAGCTCATTTTGTTTTGTAGTTATTGTTTTAAATCATACTCAAACAGCCGAATTTTCTTTGAACAGAGTTTGCTCAGGATTTGACAGAAATTCGTAAATTTGGTGTACAGAGATCGTATATGAAATTTCATTTTTCCAGATCAAGGTGTTTTTGGGTTATCTTTGTCACAAAACGACAGACGGACATTTTCTAACTCAGGGAGGTCTAAAACGTAGAGATCCGTCAAAATCTCGAGGTCGAATTTTTTGGTGATACTATGTATATGATACTATATATTATATATATGAGAAAGTAAAAAGGAAATATTATAAATATTAATACTAGTTTTCATAAAACACTATTATTAACATTTTAATATTATTAAAAGAATTGCCATAATTTTCATTTACAAACGTGTAACTAATACTTCATTTTCTTATGCATGACTAAACAAACAATAATTCTACTAATCATAAGAGTGAATGTATGTTGCCACAGAGTTCTTACATATCACAGAGTTTCATCTAGAGATACCATACCTGGTACACATTGTTACGAAATTTTCTGCCGGGGTTCGTTTGGATAGTGGGAGTGATATGGTGTGGAGAACGCTCAATCAGTAGGCAGAAGTAGAATAAAAACAACGACGTTTATTTACACAAAGACACACAGGACAGCACAAAGCGACAACTATATACAGCACAGAAGACGATTATCTTCACCCGAGACGTGTAGCATACAACCAGAATCTACTGCAGACAGTAGCGCACAGCTCAGTTCAGCACTAGCTTGCCTCAGTCGCTTCCGACTCCTCCGTCTTCTACTTCTCCGACTCTGGCTCGGATTACTGACTTTACTTCGCTGCTCTCGAACTCGGACTACTGGCTTTTCCGCTCCGTCTTCGGACTACTCCGTCGTCTCCCCCTGGCAGCGGCGGTCGCTTCCTTTTATAGGTCTCAGGAGGCGGGGCTAGAAGCCTCTCAACCAATCAGGAACGTTCGAGGCGTATCTCGGTTCCTACTGGACGGATCGGGAAAATTCTCGAAGTTTCGGGTATTATCTATTTTGGCACCAAAGTCGCCAAGCTCTGGGACCTCCGGCGCACACCTGGACTTCGTCCCATTCAGATGACTGTAAAACTTTCTTTCCAATGATGGAACAAACTATGCTGGGAAGCCGAATTGCAGGTTTGTAACAATATATATTTTGGAGTGTGAGAATGGGCATCTAAGAGCGATTCTTTTGATATTTTAATTAAAAATTATGCAATATTATAGCGTTTTTTCCTGGTAGCTTTCGAAAATAAAGCAGTATAAAATTATTTTTTACATTGCCTTAAAACTAAAAATAAATAAAACATTCTTAATTTAAAATGATCTTTCCAATGATGCCAGTTTTTTTGCTGTATAATTTTTTTTTCTACTTTAAAAATAATTTATGCGTATTTTACAACAATATAATTCATTGTTGAAATGAAAAACTGTTTTCATAATTGTTACTAATACTTCATAATGACTTTCCTCCCATTATTGATGATCAAGATATAAGTAGACTGCTCAAAATGGCCCTGAGATACAAGGATATATCTGAATGACCGGACCGCCGCGACATTGGCGGGAACTGAGGTTAAGTTCTAAAAGCCACCACCGACCATGGTACAACCCTTCCAGTGGGAAGTAAGTCCTTTTATCGGCAGGGAGCATGCGCCCCACAGCATTTCTGCACCCACCCAGGAGGAGAGAACCAACCAACAAATCTGAAGCTTCTCATTCTCCTATTTGAGGTGCCCCAAGGTGGGAAATGATTCGGCTTAACTTTCCAAATCACTTCATGACACTTCAAGTACACTTCATAATAAGGCAAGTTCTTCATAAAATTTTGGAAGTTTTGTTGTATTTATAATTAAGGTTTAACATCAGAACCAAATAATGAAACTTATTATCAATTATAAATTATTTTTAAAGTACACCCATTTTGAAGCACTATTGCTCTTTTCTGTGAAATGTTTGGACTATAAAGATACAGATAGAAAATGTAGGAAATGAATAGCACAATTAACAGAATGATGTAAGGTGCATATCAAAATTTGAAACATATTTTTCAGAGGAAGTCATCAAGACCAAGTTACAAAAAAATATTTAACTGATATTTTTATCAACCAGAATGCATTTAATTTCAATTTTTTAATAATAAACCGAACTAAAAGGAATGCAAGTTTTAAGATAGTAATAAAAAAATTCCTGAATAGCATCAATTTACATATTTAGAAAAAGTCAAAATAGGTTTGCTCCAATAATCAAGTGACAACTATATTATCCAGCATTCTATATACATAATGTAATCATAAAATATTTCTCTGAATACAAAAAAAAAAAAAAAACATTGAATATAATAGAATGAAAATGATTCTATTATGGAATAATCATGTTCTTACATTTTTTTAGTACAACAGATGTCGTAACTAATGCAAAATAATGATTTTACATCCAACTCTTATCAAAATGTTGTCAAGGAAGTCAATGGCATCAATGATGTTTACACTAAACTAATATTACTCCATTAGATATTTCCTTTTTGAGTTTTTAAAGAACAGAGTGTTTGCAATATCAATTGAAGATATTGATGCACATAAGGCAAGTTAGAATCATAAATGCTGTGTCTAATGTGACAGCCGAAATGTTCGACGATGTTTGGGGAGAATTAGAATAACATTCTCACAGTCTTGGAGCTATTAAATTTACTGATGCAAATGGCTTTAATAAAAACTTTATAACGATTTTTACAATATCTTGAGACAACCATATGCCAAATTACAATAGTTTTTTTCACAATAATTTTTTTAATGAGGGAAAGACTTTGTGATCATTCATTATACAGGGTTCTCAAAAACCTTGAACACGGTTTTTATTCCTTAAACATTGATCACAGACATATACTGTAAATTACAAAGTTGCATAAGAAAAAGGCACAAAATGTTATGAACTCGATTAGAATTTTCAGGGGATTAAACTTTAAAAAATATAAAATTTAAATTTTTATACAAACTCCATACAAAACAATTCCCAGTGAGTAAAATGTGCCCCATACTCTAATAAGGTCATGTACAAAATTTCAGAATTTTATCATGAAAATTCTGAGAGATACATTAAAACAAAGTTGGTGTAGGTTCAATCACAAATTAAAATGCAAATGTTTACAGCTTCAGTGCAAATGACACGACGCAGGAATGCATCATAAAGAAATAAAATATACTTTATATCTTTAGTTTTAAATACAAATTTCAAAATCTATGCTTCCTGAAATATACTTTAAAATTTTGCATTATGAATTACAGAATATAACTTAAAAATAGCACAGTCAATGAACTTGTCAAAAAAACTTACGTAATCCTTCCTTTAAATTATTTCTACAAATTTTTAATACTTTTGAACGACTAAATAGCAAAATTATTATTTATTTATTCAATCATTACTTTCTTTGTTAATTTGTGTACGACCCCTAAAACAAGAGCCTCCAACATGATTTCTCCTCTTTGCGAACGCATATCCAGGCATCGAAAGTGGTTTAAGTCAGCATTTATGTAGTTTCATATCTTTGAGACTTTTTGCGATATATTGCTGAAATTTTGTACATGACCTTATTAGAGGATGGGACACATTTTACACATTGGGAATTTTTTGTACAGAGTCCGTATAAAAATTAAAATTTTGTATTTTTTGAAGTTTAATCCCTTGAAAATTTTAATCGATTTTATAAAATTTTGCACCTTTTTTTATGCAACTTTGTAATTTACAGTATATGTCTATGATCAATATTTAAGGAATAAAAGCTGCAGTCAAGATTTTTGAGACACCCAGTATATTTTCTCATATACTATAAAGTTTTAAAAGTGTGTTTGTTAAGAAGATTTTTCAAAGATTATATTTTGGCATGAATTAGCAGAAATTCATGAGACAATTGTTTATATTTGTTCCGACATCTTGTTTATATTTTGTTTTATGCAAGATAAATTTTAATGACTGAAATAGACTTTTGAGAAAATCTCATTACAGAACGTTTTTGGAATTGATTCACATTAAAACTTATAACGGGTGTATCTTTTGTTCTTAGGGGCAATTTTTGAATTTGTTAATTAAATGCTGTTTGGAGCCATCAAAATAACCAGATTTATTTGTTTTAGTGTAAAAAAGTTACAAGAAGCAAATTAGATTGCAGTTATTGAATTTCCCTGAAAAAATTGTGATAATGTGTACTTCTAAATATGTAATTGACAATTCATTTTCTTATTGTAATAACAGTAATTTCTATATATAAAAAAGGAATTTTCTGGGCACAATTTTATTTCATTTCTTAGATTGCGATTATATGTAATCTATGATTGTAAACCATTTTAGATTACAAAAAACGTTTAATCAAATATGTTTTCTGTATTTCTATTATTAGTCTTATTTCAGATGGGAAACAAGCCATTTATTCAACTTTAGAAAAGTTTATCAAAAAAAATTATTTATGCTATGAGTATTTCTCCATAACTTTTTACAAATATTCTCGTATGAGAATGCTAGTTGTAGAAAGACTACTATTACTGATTATTAATGCAATAATTTAAAATATTTATTAAATTTTCATAGTATCAGAATTAAAATAATAACAGTAGAACAATAACAGTTAACTAATAGAGAAGAAAATCAAGTATACATTTTTGAAAAATTACAGTGTTTCTTTGCTTTTGTTGAGATACAGATTTAAAAATTTGAATTTGAAAAAATTGAAACGACATGACAAATTTCATTCATTTTGCATTATTGAATTTATATAATCCCAGGTGCATGAGCATAGTTGAAAATGGCTTGTTCGAAAGGAAAATTACAATATTTTGGTTTTATGAATGAAGTTTTTGACATTGCTACATTGTTTTGCATTCATCAAATATAGCAAGTTGATATTCAGTTTAAAGTATTGAACAAGATATGAGAGCTGCTTCACACAAACAATATACTTGCAATCCATCATTCAAAAATATAATGGAAAAAAAAGTTAAAAATTAAAAAAAAAGAGTAAATTAAAAATAAAAATTATTTTATTAACATGATGATTTTAAATAAATAATTCCAAATTAAATTACATCAATAGAAGGTTTTCTTCTCACTAAAGTCTTCTTCAACGGCTTCCTTAATTTCACGCATTAAAAATGGAATTTTTTCACGATCTGGTAAATTCTTCCAACTTGAATAATTTATCTATAAAAGAAATATTTATTACATTTTTTTTTTTTTTGCATAAAATGGATTTGTTTTCTAATAGTTTTAATGCAGAAATTTAAAACATAATGTAACAAAAAGTTTTATTTTGTTTTTTTATTACATTTTTATTAACATTTAAAATGTTGATATACCAAACAAGGAATATTATCTATTGACTGATTTCTTATGTCTAATATTTATTATTTAAAGCAATGACCGGTTATTCCAAACATAGGAATTGGAAAAATTATCTCTGGTAGCATAGTCTTTAAAGATGAAAATTTTAGGGACAAATTAATAAGAAAGAAAATCTTTTTGGTTAAATTAACACTACAAAGTGTTAGATATTTTAAAGTTATTAGTTATTTTTTTCAATCCCATGCATGATGTCACAAATTCGCATATGATTGGTGCATGTTTGGTAAATCTTTGTTGCCAACACTGAGTGAAAGGAAAACATGTCAAAAACAAAAATAACAGTTGTTCTTTTATTATTATTTAGAAGTAAAGGTTGATTTTGCAAGAAGCAAGTGTGTTGACAATACATGCATCGACCAGGTTTCTTTTTTGTTTATGAAAAATTTTACTTTATCTTTTATAAATACTCCAAGAAGTGAGCTACATTTTATGTGGCAGAATAATAAATTCGTGTTTTTAAGAAACTCTGGTTTTTCATTTTCAAGCGTGGTTGAAAACACAAAGTAAAAAAAATTATGAAATAAGTTTTCATTTACATTGCAAGATTATATATAAAATAAGGAGATAGTTCTTTTATGTGGGATATCCTCTTATTATTATCTCTGAGATATATTTAGAATCAAAATTTTATTTGTGTACATTGTAAATATAAAATATGCATATATTTTACAACAACTGGCAGAAGAGTTCATGAAAAAAAAAAATTAATTAGTGCAGAATAATTATATTTCTTCCTAATCTTTAAATTTACATTTTCGAATTTTTGTTGGTGCATATGTATGTTTTTATTCATTTATATAAGCTACTGCTTTATGACATACATATGTTTTTATTAAATAATTAGTAAATAAAATTTGCTACAAAATGAAACAAAAACATCAAGAGCTTGAAGATTTTTGCATAAAATGTACAGCTTAGCTCTGATATAATTTGATATATATAACTCTGATATTTATACCATATTTTTTCTTTTTTTCATTTGAAAATCTAAAAAATAAGCAACCTAATTTTTTTGAAAAAATAAAAATAAATTAAAAACAGTAAGATATTTTAGTATAAAAATATGAAGATTTTCCAATTAAAAAACTGGTACATTAACAATCTTATTTCTGTTTTGCAATAAGTAATTTACTTATTTCCTCAGCACCATTATCCGTTTAAATTAGTCACAACTGACAAATGAAAGGGAAATTTATGTATAATTTCAGCAAAATCTTATGCCCTTAAGTTCTTATGATGTAATCTTCATAAGAATTAAAAAAACAAGAAAGAAAACAGGATACATTTACTAAAAGGAGAGAAAAAAATATACAATAAAATCTCAAAAAATTTAAAACTATTAAAACAGTCTTAAGATTGTCTGAAGTTTATTCCCATATTTATTCTAAAGAACTTTTATTTATTTCTGAGAGTAATGCAAAGTATGATGGGAAGACAAAACTAATTTTTCAAGCATAAAAGATACAAAATTGAACATTAGAATATTTTTTTTTTTTTTTTTTTTATGAAGCACAACCTTACTTAATCAGAATATTTTTCTAAGCTTAACTCAATTTGAATTTCTTGCTAATGTAAATAGTAAATGTTTTAAAGGTTAATGCTAGTTCTTGAAAGGAGGCTTTCCAAATTGTCCTTATTGAAATTAAATGTTATCACATAAATATTTTTTTTAGAATTAAATGGTTTTTAGAATTTTGTGTTTCATGGTCTATTCTTTAATTTTTCATAATTCAAATTAATTTTCTATCACCTTTTCAATTACATTTTTACATCCTTAGATATGCTCTACAACAGAAAACAAGAAGGAAAAAGTCTTTTACTTAAGATAATTTAGTTAATAATTTTTAAAAATTAACTTGTGTTTAGAGCTGTTAACTACTGCTTACTGTAGAAATTTTAGAAAAAATAACTTAGCCAATCAGATAAAAAAAAAAAAAAATTAAACATCAAGGTTTTAGTTTCACTAAAAAATTTGACGATAACTTATGCAAACCGTCTTATAATATAATGAGTGGACACATAACTATTGCATTATAATAATGATTAATTTCATTGATAAACCATATTATTTGCACACATATGTTAATCCTTTTATAGTTTTTGGAATGATTAAACCACTTCTAATCAGAAGTGGTAAAACAATTACTAATCAATGTTTAAAAATTGATAAATTTTGTGATAAGTATAATTACCATGGCTTTTATAAGGGATTATTTCAAAATAATAATGATGATTGATTTATTTGGTAAACCCATATTATTTCCACAAATATGTTAATTTTTGTAATTAATTTTGAAGCTATTAAACACATTTCTAATCATAAGAGGTAAAACATTTATTAATCAATGATTAACAATTAATTAAATTTGTTCATAAGTATAATTTCCATGACTTTTATAAGGATAATAAAGAGATATCTTTGCCTTAAGCGTCAATAACAAACCAAGAAGAATGCATTACAATAAATATAATAAAACATTTATAATTTTATGTTGTTACAATAATTTATAAATATTTCCAATAATTTGAGTCTTACCACCACAGGATAAAGTTTCTTCTTTCTTAAGCATTTAATTTTTAAATCCACCCAACCCTTGAGAACTTCTGGATCTTTAATGTATTGATCTTCAGTGGCAGCAATTACAGTAACACTGCGGAAAGATATACATATAATTAGCTTCAATTTTACAAGAATTTTCATCTAAAAAATATGAAAGCAAGAAGATAACATAGTATATGTAGTACAGTTGTGGAAAAAACTTTGACACCACATGTGAAATTGAAAACTTTTAACTTTACTAAAAAAAGATACATTTAATAGTATATACAATACAAAAACATAAACATTTCTTCATATTATTTTATAAAGAAATTAATGCAATTATACATTATACTCAAATGATTTTTTTTCTTCATAACATAAAAGGGTGGAAAAAACTTTGAGACCACAAAGTTAAATATTAATTAAATATATAGCATTACAATTTTTAGTACTTCGTGTGTTTTCCTTTCACACAAATTACTTCTAAAAGATGATTCTGGAAGGATTTTGCTAGATTTTTGCATGCTAGAATCAGTATTTTATCCCATGCTTTTAAAATAGCAGCTCTGAGTTCAGACATAGAATAATATTGTTTACCATTTTCATACACCATGCGTGCAAGGATACCCCACATGTTCTCTAAGGGGTTGAGGTCTGAACTTTTGGTCGGAAAATCCATAAAACTTATATTATTTTCAGTTAGTCAAGCAATAGTTGAAGCAGACTTGTGCACTGACACATTATCTTGTAGCAAAATCAAATTTTGATTCATAAGTTCATCTCTTAATGGAACAAAATTGTTCGCCAGTATATCTTGATAGTCAAAAGAGTTCATATTACCTTTAGTGAACACAATATCAGTCTTACCTCTAGCACTGAAACCTGCTCAAACCATGACGGATTCACCCCCTTGAACTCGCTTTGAAAAATGCGTAGCATCCTGTCTCAAATCATGCCAATACTTTCTTAAACCATCAGGTCCATCTAGGTTAAATTTCTTTTCATCTGTGAACACTATTTTTCGCCACAAGTTGGGTTTTAAAACATTAGATGTTGCAAAGTTCAATCTTGCTGCAATATGTCGTTTTTCAAGTCTGGGTTTACTTTTGAATTTTGCATATTTGATGCTTTCCAGATTACTCAGAATATTTCTAACTGTAACTGGAAGCTTAAATGTCGATTTTATTGCTGCAAAATGTGCATTGTCTTTAACAGCCATCCTTATAACACTTCTTTTCATTCTGGTTGACAGTTTTGATGACCTTCCTCCTCTATTTTTTGTACTGTATCTGCATGGATCTGAGAGAAAATGATGAACCACAGTTTTAGACCTCTTGATTTTGCTAGAAATTTGCCTTTCACTCATTCCGTTTCTGCGAAATGCTAAGATTTTCCCTTTTTCAATTTCAGTAAGTAATTTTCCGCTACCCATACTCTCAGTTGCTTCAACACTCAAAGAAATGATTAGAAAGTTTTTCTTTTCAGTCTCACAACTGTCCCGCACAAAAGTTACGTCATCTCATTATGCAAACAATCACTCTTTAAAACTGGTCTCAAAGTTTTTTCCATTTCATTACATTACACATTTTCCCTTTATAGCTACAATAAATGTATTTAAAATTTTAAATTCATTTTTTATTTATTACATTTTATATATAAGTGTAAATGTAAATTACTAAAAAGATTTGCATTTTTAAATGCAAAAAAAAAAAAAAAAAGTTCAAAGTATTTTCCACCACTGTATTACATATGCTCAATGTGCAAGGTGCCATCAGGAGATGGAATAAAACTAATTATAAGATTTCATTATAATGATAAGAATGCTTGTAAAATATTTTGATAAATATTGAACAGAAAAAATAAAAAAACAAGTTTTTAAGAAATGCACTTTGAATAATGCAATAAAATGTGAAAAATTTTCTTTATTTTTGCTTAAAAATTAAATAAAAAATCTGGAAGTAAAAACTGTTAAAAAGAGCTTTGAAAATAACACTATCAGGATATGAAATACCACTAAATTTAATAATAATTAAAAAAAAAAAAACCTCCCAAGAATCATCAAAAGTTTAAATAAGTAATCAAAATTCTATTTTACTTAAGAATTTAAATTTGAATTCCAAAATCTTTTACTATGATTCTTACATTTCAAACAAAAAAATATTTTTAAATTTTTGTCAGCACATAAGACAAGCCTTAAAGACTTTTTAAATATATTTTTTAATGAAATAACTTACAAAATACCTAAAGAAAAAGCTCATTTTTTAAGTGCTTATAATAAATTTTAAGAATTAAAAAGAAAAAGATAATTTTAATTTTATGAAGATAACTGAAAAATTATTAACCGTATTGCACACATCAGTAAAAATCAAATTCATGTTGTCTAATTTCATGAAGTTATTAACCAATTAAATGCGAGAGGTAAAATTGACTTCAGAGAATTTAATTATACTCTTTTTAAAAGCTTTAGCAGTGATGACATGGTAAAATCCAAAGGAAAGTGGAACTTAGATAATTCGAATGATTTAAAACAAATTTATCAATAATCTATCAATTATTTTTTATTTCAGTTTTCTACAATAATAATGCAAAATTACTGTATGCAATTCAAATTTGATCGGTTTAATTTGAAGTCAAAACCAATTACAGTAAAAAAATACTTTAAATTCTAAATTGTTTTCATTGGCTAAATAAATTTACATATCTACACAAAATATTTTCCCATAATATTGTATGTATTCATAGAAGTTACTTATCATTATTAAAACTATATCAGTTTCAATACATTATAGCTTATAAATTAATTATGTATAATTAATTAAAAAAATTTATATAAAAAATCTTTAATGCCATTCTTACACTAAAAGTTACCA
This sequence comes from Argiope aurantia, assembly GCA_026543865.1. Classification (NCBI taxonomy): domain Eukaryota; kingdom Metazoa; phylum Arthropoda; class Arachnida; order Araneae; family Araneidae; genus Argiope; species Argiope aurantia. Next base: position 22,553 of record JAPMOR010100614.1, on the reverse strand, counting down.
TTTTTCTTCTTTTGTATTCATTTCTAGACCTTGTTTTTCTTTTAACTTTTGGATAAGATGTTTGTATTTACATTTTTAATGCAGTTCCATCAGTATTGAATTAATCAAGTTTCACAGCAATTATATTAATGCCATAAATTTTTAACTACATTATGGCATTTCAAAAACAGTGTCATTTACCAATTAATTTGAAAAGGGAAAAATACTGATATCTTAAACATCAGTTTTTAAAAACAATAAAAATTATATACCACTTTTGGATTGGGAAAGTTAAAAAAAAATCAAGGAAAAATAGATTACTTTTGAATAACACAAGCAGCAATGTATGGTAGTGATGCTATAATTGTAGTAGTGTATAGTTTTTATACAGATATGAATACATCATCAAATTCATAAATCATGGTACAAAAAATTTATAGAGATGTTAAGTGTCATATAAAGATATCAATATTAAAACAATTTAAATTGCAATCAACTAAAGGAATTGTAACTGAAAAGGAAACTAAGAAAAGTGACTAAGACAACAACATAATATTTTAAGCCCTAATCCACCATCCAATATACTATAATTAACAAAGAGCAATTCAGAGCAAATTTGAAGCAAAAAGAGAAGCAAAGTCAGGAAGAACAAACAATAATTACTAAAAACTATGGATAAAATAAAGTTAAAACATACATTTTTGTATCTGGAGGTAAATTCATATCTTCTATAAAAGTAACTTGATTTTTTTTGGTAGATATACTTGATTCTGACTGAGATAATGCAACAGGATAATTGCCACTTCTCATGGCAAGGACATGGTCTATAAAAAACAAAATTTTATTGAAAAAATTAATATATTTCATTAAATAAATATAAAAGTCAATTTCAAATTCAACATATAAACTTTTAGGAGAAGTAGAAAGTATATAAGGCACAATCACATAATACCCCCCCCCCTTTTCCTCCCAAACAAACATAGCTTATCAAAAGGATGTAAAGCTAGACAAGTTTAAGAAGGGGAAAAAACTAGATAATGTGTACTAGACAGCTTGATGAAAGATAAATGACAAAATTTAATGCAGAAACATAAATAATACAAACAAAAATACATAATAAATATACATAGAAGAAAAATGATAAATAAAAAATAAAAAAAAGTAATTAATAAATACTATGGTTGAAACCTGAACCATAGAGAAGAAAATTAACTAAGATTGCTGTATCAGTTCATTGTCCTATGAAATTAACCTGTGTGCTATTTAGGTTTATAGTTTCTTTATGCAATAACTCTAACTGACTCTATAAATCCTCAATTATAGCAAAATGCAATAAAGTGATTAGGATAGTACAGCTAGCCAGATTAATAACCTAGATGCTTTGAAACCACACAAAAACTATCTGGTGGTGCGTTTCATCTTTTTGGATAGTGGCCAAATGAGGCCAGACACAGATCGGTACCCCATCTTCAAACTACATAGTATTTTAATGAAAGAATACAGATTATACTTATTAGAGTTATATAATTTTTAGGTATATATATTAATTGCACTGAAATGGAATCGTGTTCTAAGTAATTATAAATAAGTTTTGGTACTTACTATTTAGATGAGCAAGCAACTGTTCAATAGTATAGAAAAAAAAAAATCATAGATCAAAATTTAATGGAAAACTTACCAACAGACAAACCATCTCGAGAAAAGACTCCACTCTGTAAAAATTGCTCTCCTCCAAGTCCATTTTCAATGAATTTTTGTAGAGGATAATTAAAATTTTCATGTCTTTCACAGACTGACTGAATCAAGCTTTTCAAAACAGTTGATGGGAAAGAAAATGTATCTTTTTGATCATACACTTCCAATGCCCAAACTAGATTAAATGCATATCTCTCGAAGTCAAGATTTCTACCTTTGGAAGGAAAAAGAGACAGACATAAATTTTAGCAAATAAATTGTAAATTATTATTGATTATATTAAATACATAGTTTTTTATGAAATTTTTCTTAGACTATCTGATTTAAATTAAAACAAGTTTTTACATTTTCCCAGATTTATTTATGTTCACAGAGAGCTGGAATGATGAGGAATATGAAATACTAGTGAAATTATTTCCCAGGTATCACTTACTTTAGCACTGTGAACCTTTAAAAAAAAAGCATTCTTATCTCAAGACAATGACACAATCACAGGTGGTGATGTCAACCTTCTCGATTGATTAATAGTTCTGACACCACAAGAAAAATATGTGATATGTGCAAACCCAAACCTTTTCCTTGCTGTAAAAAAAAAAAAAAAAAAGTTATCTTAAAAATAAAATTATTTTTCTCTTTGTTTGTGATTTCAAAGTGGTTATTTATAACAAGATGATACACCAAAATCAAGAATTCAAACATAATTCAGAAATATTTACTTATTCACTTTCAAGTTCTGAACCAGTGGCTACAGGTACCAGCTCAGGTGTCGTCCTCGTGATCTGACCGCGGTTCAAAATTACGAGGTCTGTCCCAAAATAGCCCAAGTGTTGCTTCAAATGGGACGTTAATATAACTAAACCAAACCAAACAGCAGGGGGGGGAAAAAAGTGTCAGTGCAGTATAAGATATTTATTTAAATGAGAAGAAGTTTATATGTTTTCAGGAATTTATTTTAAAAATTAAACCAGGTTCTGTTTTTTCCCCTCAAACTGGATATGTTGCAAAATTACATTCTTCTAATATAATAACAGTTACAAAGATAATTTCTACTTAAATTTTATGGATGGTAAAAAAAAAAAAAAAGTGCTTAGGAGGCTAAGAAAAAGTTTAAATTGTTAAAATATGTAAACCTTAGATTTCATTTTCAGTAAGTTTCACAAGTTTGAACAAAGCACAGCTGCTAAAATCTTGAAATCATTTGCAACATTGTATGTAGAAATTGTCTAGCAGACTGCATTAGTAGCTTATCACTGATCACCAAAGAATAGTATGAGAAAAATGTTAGCATTTATGAGTGAGCAAGCATAGGCTATATTTACCCAAAATGTTCACATTCTTCTACTTTATAGATATTTTGCACATAATTTGATTTTAATACTTCTTCTAATAACACTCACAAGATATTGAAAACAAAAATTATTTCATTTCATGAAGTATTCTTAAGATATAAAAGATGCAGAAACATACATCATGTTGATCATTTGTGATTTAGTTACTTATTACATTCTATAAAACTGTTAATATAATTGTTTTATATACTATGTACATAAGTTTCCAGAGATATGACTTATTAATTGTTTTCTTATTAGGAATTTAATCTTACTGGGAGAACAATTGTAAATAAGCAGGCTCTTGCTTCCTTGGTAGATGTATTAATGGTGTAGGGCCAAGTTACCTCAACTTTGACATAGAATACATTTCATACAGAAAAAATCAGGTCATAGCTAATGTTTTGGTTATGGTCATTAGATCTTCACCTAATTTTCTGTTTATGTTATTGTGAAGATGGTCATTCAAATTTCACTGGATGTGCCAAGGAGAGTACAAGTAATTTCTTCATGATTATTAGGAATGTGATAAGTTCTACAAACTGAAAAAATGACTTTCATTTGAAATTCTTAATGGAAGCTTATTTAGTTGATAAAATATAAAAAAAAAATGTTATGTAGTTCAAATAAATATTTAAAAAAGAACAACAATTTATAAGGCTTTTTTACCTTGTTTTCTGCTTGCAGACCACAGGGTAAATAAATAATTTTCATTCAGAATTTCGTGCAACATATTTTCAGGAAAATGTCCCAGTGTTGTTAAACTAGTCAGAAACTTGAAATAAAGGATTGGTGTCTCTTTCAAAATAGAAACCTTTTTTTCACAAGAGCATATTAATGTTAATAATTCTTCTAGATGAGGTGGATGATAACCTGTTATTGTCAAATATTCTAAACAGATTAGAGGAGAATACAGTGGGGATGTCACAAATGTACTAGCATCTGCACAAACAACATGAACTAAATGGTCCATTACATTCTGAGGACAAAAATTCAATTTCTTCCAATATCTTATAGTTTCCCACGTTTTCTCCAAGTTCCAGTTCTCGGAAACCATCTTTTTGGAAACTTCAAAGAAAAAGCGACTGTGATAAAATCCTTGTGCCCGGCAACTGCGAATGATTGGCAGAATACTTTTTGAATCAATCATATCAAGATTTTTTGATAGAACTTCAAAGGAATACTCAATGAGTTCTTTGTAGCCATCAACCGGTATCTCTAAACTAAGAAGTGCAAATATCACAGTAACTGCATTGCTGGGAGACAGTGACTTTGCCTTTTTTAGAAGAGTATGAATAATTTTCTGAAATAAATAAAATACAATTTATTAAAAATGAGTAGACGAAGTCTTAAACAAAAATATAAAGCTCAACTGAATATAAACAATTCTAAATTAGCTCAATATTAATAAAATAATGGTTATATTAAGGGGAAAAAAACTGAAATTAGGAAAAAGACAGGTCAGATATATTAATAAAATAAAGTGACAGCACTGACAATTCAAAAGAAAATGGACAGAATATTCATATATATAAACAATAGCAAATATATTTATTTTTGGGGAGAAATAGATGACTAAGGAATCTTGAAAATGAAAGTGTCTTTTTAAAAAGTATTTATCTACAAGATGAATCAACAGTGATATAAAATAAATTATGTTTCATCTATAGGAAAAAAATAAAAATAAAATTGGTAGAATATACAATAGAATACATAAAGATTAATGATATTCTAAATTTGATTGTTTATATTTTACACATGCTCTTGCTTTAATCAAGTTAAGAGAATTATTGAGACACCATTAATTTTTGTTTCAAAGAAACAATTCTGTAAAAACTTTTAATAAATCAGAAACAGTTCAGTGTCTGACATAGTGGATATGCAAGTAATAGTTCCAATGTGTATATATATATATATATGAAAAAGCAAAATACATATAATTGTATATTACACAATTTTCAAATTCATATATTCAATAAATTATTTTAGATACCTCAAATCTCAATTTAATTAGCAGTTAATTAGATAATATTAAAAATTCTGAATAAGCAAACAGTTTTAGTTTTCTTACTTGTCATACATATGTGAAATTTACTTAGTTTTTATTATTGAGCTAAAAGACAGCCCTGAAAAAAGACATGATAAACCTAATAAGACACAAAGGTGAAAGTACAAACAAGATAGATATATATAAATTAAAGCAAACAGCAAAAATTTTAAATCCAATATTTTAAGGTAAATTACTGTTTTCATATATTATAGGTACTAAGGAATAAAAGCAAAAGTGAAAATATCCAAAGAAAAGATTCTGAACTTCAACACTAGCAAATGTGTGGGACTGATTAATGAAATTAAGTAATAAAAAAGGTTTAATAGTTCAGCAGCAAAACAGAAATCAGAAAAAGATTCATACTGAAATAAAAAGTTAATATTACTGAAAATATGATTTTTGAAAATTTGATGATGGTTTAGAAATAATTTTTGTGCAAGAATATGTTCTGAATATATACGGAGAAAACATAAAATCCTTCTTATATAGTACTTTTAGTATATATAGAGTATTTTTTTGATAATGCAGGTGCCAAGAAACTTGCACACCAAATACTGATTCAATCCATTAAGGGATGTGGCATTATATAAGGTTTTAATACATATTAAATTATATATATGTGAGAAAGATTTTAATCACTTTTCAAGGTGAAAGTCTCTTCAGTAACAATTATTTCAATTTCCCATGCAACATTTATTTTATGGCTTATTTCTTTAAATAATCTTTTATGCTCAAATAGGAGAAAAGGTAAAATTTGTGCAATCCAATACCATAATTTAAAAATCAAAATCTTTATTAATCTCTTGGAACAGAGGGGAAAAAATAAATATTTGCAAGTGTGCACCTACAGATAAACAGCAAAAATAAGCTGATAATTGGTGAAGAATTATGTTTGGTTAACAAATATACATTGCTCTGTTTGGACAAAAATTATCTGCATTTCTTTCTTTAACAAAAAATGAGGAAATAGGTGAAAAACATATTTTGTAGTAAACTTTAAATAATAATTTTCTGTAGATGTCCCGGAATAAATATTTTATATTTGCAAAATTGTTCTAGTAAGATGCTTAGTTTCTTTTCTTTTTATTTTTTAAATAAAATCATTACAATATTAGCGTTTATATTTCATTATTTTCTAGAAATGTTAAATGAACTTTAAAAAACAACACATTCATTATAATATTTAAATTACAAAGAGAATTTCAATACACAGAGATAATACTTTGATAGAGTTATAGACATTCTTTTTTTTAAAGCACATTTTAAATATCAAAGCATATATTATCTCCATCCACATAATAATTATCCCTAAACATAAATATTGATAAAAATGCAATTTTTTTGTTAGTATATCAGTTGTCAAAATATGTTCAAATGTATCATAATAATAAAAAAAAAGAATAATATAATTTAACTATAATTAATGCACTTTATTTACTCTAATTAAGGAAAAAACATCACATTAGAAGCATGTTTCAGCTATATCATGTAAAGTAGTATACTAACAATTTCATGTAAACCATTTTTAATAAATATAAAAGATCAACATTTAATTAGTTGAAACCAAAAGGAAATATAGCCTTTTCTCTCAAAATTCTAATATTGAATATTACACATTGAGTAAACTCATTGAAGAAAATAAACTTCACCAATTTTTAAAACTTCATATAAAATTAAAATATATCTTGATATTTATTTTCAGGTTTCAAATTCACAAAAAACAAAAATAAAATAAAGAATAACTTAATAAAGTCAGGCTAATATATATGAAAAGAAAATGGGAAACGGAGAAATTAAAGATAAGATATTTACTTCAATAACTGCAGGCTTTAGCTTGGACCGGCAAGCTAACTGAAAACATTCTGACACTTGAGTCATATTATCTGAATCCAGTTGTTGTTCGATTTGCACTTGTAAAACAAGTGGCAAAGCCAGTCTTAGTCCATCAACTAAAGCATTGTGCTTTTGTTTTGCAAGAAGAAAGTTCAAGAAAACTAACTGTCCAAGACTCATATCATTCAAATGTGAGCCCAACATCTTGAGAACTGATTGCATGACATAAGTATTGTTACGCACTTTTAAGAAAGATAAAACTTTGTAAATTGTGATGAGATCTTGAGATTCCATGACACGGATGATTTTCATGATGCGCGTGCAGAGAGCTTGAAAAATTTTATTTTCCAATAAAAGCGTAGTATCGAATTCATCTTGACTCCTAGAAAAGAAAAGCAACTTTTTAAAGAAGAATCTTTATTATAAAATATGGAGATTGAAATTAATTTGATAAATGCTGATAACAATTCTAAAGATGAAAATGGCAATTTTTTGAAATAAGAATGCACAATTAATAATTCACAAAAATTAAAAAAAAAAAAGAAAAAACCTTAGTATTCATTGAAATGTTTCATATTATCATAATCAAAGATACTAATGTCTTTATTATGTTTGGCCTTTGTATTAAGCAATGCTAATAAAGATCTTTTAAAAAATATTGCAGTACAGAAATTCAATTATTAGATTAATGGGGTCCCAGACCAAATAAGGATAATTTTTACATAATTGACTAAATGCTAAAAGAAAATTAAATTAAACTAAAGGTGTAATGAAACAAAGTTGTTCGTATTTTATATACAAAATTAAAATATATGTGCTTGAGCATATCAATTAAGTCAGTTGTTTCATTACCTTTACTCGTAGAGTTTCCCCCCCCCCTCAACGTTATCTAGATAAATGGAGTTCACACAGTTTTAAACAAGTATGAAATCTGCTGTTTAGCTTTCATATTAATAAAGCTGAAATTTCTTAAATATAAAATCTTTGAATGTGTTAAATGTTTGAATCAAATTTCAATAATAATAATAAGATTAATCAAATAGAAGTTCATTAATTTTAACGATAAAATACACAATGTTTAACATTGGTTAGATATTGTGCATACTAACCATTACCAATTTAATCCTATTTATAGATTTCACAACCTTTATAACAGAGTATTATTGCTTATTTTCAAGAAAGTAAAAAAATATATTAATGAGCAATTAGTGTCAGAGTAAATTTTATAGCCTCCACTTTAAGCGAAAATATTTTTTAATTTTTGAATAGCTTAAAATAAATGTTTGAAATAAACTATTTTTTAAAAATATTTCCTTTTCCTTATATAATGAGCATTATGTCTTGTTTTCAAGTATTTCTTAAGTAAATAATTATTAAGAATAATTTCTAAAATAACAAAGATTCTATTAAAGGAAGAAATGGAATTCAAACAAAAATTTTAAGTTAATAAAATGCTAAATTCTGACATATATATATAAAAATCTTAACACTGCATTAATTCCCATTCCCGTGTTTGAGCACTTCATTTTGTTTGCCATTAAATTTTGAGATAGTGCAGGTTAAAAGAACGCAGAAATCATTCAAATAGATAACTATTTTCCCAATAATTCTTATATTATCTAGCAATTTGTATTTTATATGTAATGATATTACAGTAAGTAAAGTGAATATGATGTAAAATGTTTATAAACTGACCTGGTAAAATCATGTATGATTTGAAGACTAGTCACTAGATGTTGTGCATTCATAACATCTAAGTGACTTTCAGCAAGTTCAAGAATTCTTTCAACAGATTTAGCTTTTCTTAGCTGCTCAAGCAGAATATCTGAAAAAGATATTTGCTTTGATATTTATTTAATATCATACATAAAAGAAAGCAAGATAACATTAAAATTAATTAATTACCAAAATTATAGCATAAAACAAAATAAAAAAAAAAAGATCTTCAATACTAATCGTATCATTTTCTTATTAGTGCCCATGTCATATCAGCAATAACTCATTCAGAGATGAGCAATGTTAAAAACTGGTAACAATTGAGGCCTGATAAATAAAACATTGTCATAATTAGTTTATAGGAAGTATCATTTTGATAGATTTTGAATTGCAAATGAAAACTTTAAGGAAAAACCTATTTTACAGGCAAATTTTTTGAAAAGCATTGAAAACATTTTTTTGAATTACACATTTTTTTTTCTTACTGCTTGGAGATAAATGGCATATTTTTATAAATGTGTTACATTTGCGAGTATGAATAAGCTTGAATTTAAAAGACATGATATAGGCTTAGAGAAAAAAAAGTTGAACTTTATAAAATAATGAATTTTTCCAAATATAAACACCAAGCAATATTATAAGTGTGATTAATTGAACAATAAAATTAATTAATATATGCAGAAAGTGCTTGAAATATTAAAAGTATTGTAGAATTATTATATAAAGGAAAATTAATCAATTCAAAGATTAATCAGTTTGGAAAACATTGAAATCTGTGTTTCCATGAAAATGATTGATGATGTATTCAGAAACTAAGCAACAATCTAAGTAAATGCTTTCATTTATGAAATCTTTACTTTAGCAATAAATATAAGCAGAAGTCTTTTATAAAGTAATGCCACAGAGATACAGAGAGCTGAATTTTTATAATATAATTGATGTATATTGATACAAAAAAAATTGCTTGTTTAATATATTTATAATGGGAACTTTTTATAGAGCAAAGCTGCAAGGGACAACTTCATTCGTGAACTCTAACTAAAGTATGGAGATACTTTAGAAATTTATTAATCTGTGATTTTTTATTGTATTAATAACTAAGCCAATCTGTTCTATAATATATTTTTTAAATATTATTGCAAACATGATGTTTTTACATTATTTTACCTTTTTTTAAAAAAATATTTTTTTAATAACACAAATTTAGGTACTAAATAATTACTTTGTCTAATTTCACTTTTTTTTTTTTTTTTACTAATCTTTAACAAACCTTTCATTATAAAATGAAATTAACATTACAGTTTCATGAAACATTTAATTTTGTGTCTTTCTTTCATAACTTAAAACTGAAAAAAGATTATCCTCCATTTATTGCTATATCTTTGGAAATATAATAGAAAATTTTACTTTCTTCAATATTTCATCATACTTCTAGTAGAATTTTTAAACAAAGTTCTTTAACAGTAGAACTAAATTTAAAAAAAATATTTTAAGGGAAATATGAATATTAAGATTCTATGGAAATTAAATGCTAACTATTCCCTGTACATAAGCTGATATTACACTATTCCAATGAGATGGGGAAAAAAATGCAATGTAAACAAATATAATGCAGTAAAAATAACAGATTTTATAAATTTTTCATTTCAAAATAAATAAAAAAACAAAGATTTCATTAATAAAAAGAAAGGATATGATTTTGTTAATTTACCCATAAAATCAGATATGTAAAAAACAGCATAATAAACTTGTGTAATTAGAGATTGAAGGTATAATACTCAATTACATATTTTAGAAAAATATATGAATTTAATATTCTGAGACAATAGTATTAGCAAATCATTTAAATATGTTAGGTAATTAGTTGGTAAAGAATTGTTAACCAGAAAAATTTTTACAAAGCGAAAATTTCCATTTGTTTATGAGTTATAATATAAAAAGGGGACCATGTATATCTTTGCATATACAAGGCATCTTACAAATGTTCATTCACTTTGCATAACTATTTCATAAAAGAATCACAATAAATATCAATATTTCATAACATGTATAAATGCAGACTTGTTGGATTTCAGGATTTAAATAATTAATAAAGATAATCTATCTATAAAATATTATCTTCAGATAAGTTCAAAAGCATAAACATATAATCCACTCATTCAAAAAAGAAGCTTTGATAGTTTTTTTTTTTTGGTGTGTGTGTGTGTGTGTAGAGATACTGAAAAGATGATACCTTAGTCCATCTTAATCCTTTCACTACTAACTCGGCTGTGAATATTCTTTACAAATAGGCCATTTTGAGGCAGATTTCTGTTTCAAATTTGAGGTTGAGGATGTTGTGGTGAATAGCATATAATCCAGTTAATAACTACACTGCATGAGCAATTGCTTTTGCATAATGGTTATGTTACTGGACAGCGAACCACAAGGTCCCAGGTTCTATCCCTCGTGCATCTCGATCTGCTATATTGGTGATCTCGGACGATGAACCTTCAACCTTCGTACAGATGTTGTGGCGCTATATACCCACAACCAAAGTCGTCACACTCACGTGACGCAGCAAAACAAAGTCGTCAGATTCACTTGACGCAGCAACTCAAAAAGGCCGCAGCAACCCAAAGTCGTCAGACCCACTTGACGCAGCATCAGCAGCAACCACTCACCCACACACACGCTCGCTGGCCATAACGCTACTCTACGGGGCACAGGCCCATTAGACAACAGCTAATATTACATCACCACTCAACAGTCATATCGTTCGTCTCACCTCTGACTCACTGGATGGAGAGTCTGTAGTAAATAGCATATAATCCAGTTAACAACCACGCTGCACGAGCAATTGCTTTTGCATAATGATTATGTTACTGGACTGATGAACCACAAGGTCCCAGGTTCTATCCCTCATGCATCTCAATCCACTAAAATGTAAAGCAAATTATCACTAAAGATACTTTAGCTTTACATTTTTAAATCTTCATTTAAAAAAAGAAATTGGCCTCAAAATGGCCCTTAGTATAGAACTTGCATCTTCAGGTTAGTAGTAAGTGGGTTAAGATACCATCTTAATTTAACTGATGAAACTTTCGTATACATACAATTAATGCTTTTGTATTAATTATTTAAAAGCAAACAATTTTTTGAGGAAAAACTATTTTTCTATAAGATATTTTTGATTCAAGTTTGCAAAAGTTACATTTTTTTTTTACCTGTATCATGCTTAAGAGTTTTGCTCAAAGGGGTTGGTATAGAAGGATTAGGTAAATCCTTGTCGAAACTTGACATACACAGAATTTTAGCAGCATTTGTATGAAATTTCATCCGATATAAACACCCAAATGATTCACAACAAGATGAATAGCGTAAAAATCTTCTAAGCATCTTGAACTCTGAAACAGTAATAAAATTATGAAAATTTTCCTCAAGCATCAAAAATTGGTAGTAAATTATTATTATTATTATATATACCATATAGAATAACCACAGCATAAATTATATTTCTTTTTTATGAAATGATTTTATGTAATATTGCAATAAGGAAGAATAATAATGATAAAAAACACTATTTTGCAAAGATTTTTCTGAAAAATTATGTGTGAAGAGAGAGACATTATTGATCTTGAATTTGTAAACAGCAATCAAAAATAAACAAAGAAATATTTAACATTAGTAATGTAATTGCTTTAAAAAAATTATTAAAGCATAATACAATTGAAGGCATAAATTTATAAAATGTACCTGTTTTTGTCATAAAATGCATAAAAAAATTGCTTTAAGCTGCCTTTTTTCAACATTAATTATTGCATTATAAGTTTACTATTACACAAAAAGTTCAAATTATTCAGCTTTTTAAAGTAAATTATATACACTTTATAATTTTGTACAACAATAAATTTAAAAAAAAATCCAGAAAACGAAAATCAATTTCTTTTTCTGAAATTAGTTTCTGAGAGATAGCTGAAAAACCAAAAGCCAGAAGTAAGAAGTTACTCAGAAGTTAAAGTAATAGTGTTTCCACATTTGGATTTAAATGGAAAGAAAAGAAATATAAAAGTGTGGATAATAGAATTTATAAAATGTATACATTTATAGTAACTCTAGATTTAAACGGGTAGTTTTGATAATATAATCTGACAAATAGTAACAATATGAAAGTGAGAATGTTAAAATTTATTTGTAACTCTTATAATTTTAATTATCAGTTATGGTTAGTTAAATGCAGTTACTATTATATATTGGAATTTCCATGTATGTAGGAAAAATTGAAAGTAAAGTAAACTTTTAACTTCTCTTGAGAATTATACAATTATTACTTTTCAATTTGTAGGAAAAGTTGAAAAGTAATAATCGTATAATTTTCAATTTGTCATATTATTGATAGTACATTTGAGTTAATTTTAGTGCACTGAAGACCAGAAAACCTCAAATTATGTTTATGTTTAGTTATGGATAAACTTAAAACTTTATGGGATTTGAAAAGACATCAGAGACATTGGGGGGGGGGGGGATTTCCATTATCCAAACTGTTGATATGTTTGATTGTAAAAAATAAAACTGAAGTTTATTTTATTATGGATTTGAAAGTCTGAAGTCTTATTTTATTAATCAGAATTTTCTTTTGCTGAACTTGATACAAAAAAAAAAAAAAAAAAAAAAAACTATACAAGTTATGTATTTTGTATAATTAGGAAATGCAGAATAAATAAGGCTTTTGAAAGCAGTTATGAAAGTAAAATATTTTCAGCCTTTGATAAAACATTTGTTTAAAAGGATACTTTGACAGGAAGATGATAATATCAACAAGATCTGCCCATTAGATCTTCAAGCAAACTCAGTATATGGAATTTACATAATATTTATTTTAGATACTACATTTCCAAATTCTGATTTGTATCTTAGGAGCTAGCTGAAAATATTTATGAAAGAAAATTTTGCTAGTAACAGCTTTTTATATAATTTGTAAATACACACAATTGCTTGCAGAATTTCTCAACTTATACATTAAAATTGCTTTAGAAAATCATTAAGATAACTTGATTAACATTATAAATACTAGTTGATTGACTTAAATGAAAACATTAGATTTAAAAAAAAAAGTATCATAAAGAATCATGGCTTTCTCACACTGAAAGGAATCTTGGAATCTAGAATCCTATTTCAAGGAAAAGTATGTCAATCTTATATAATATATTTGTTATTTATGAGTTTAATTGTTTTCTTATTAAATGGGCAAAGAACTAGAACAGATCGTAAATTAATTTTTGAAACAACTGAAAATTTCTCAAGGTATGTGAAATCCATTATTTATTACGTAGGATATAAATTGAAATAGAAAAATTTCATCTCTTACATAACAACTTACGGATGACGATATATGATTTTTCAACAGGCTGGCAAGAATAAAAATTTATTTTTTACCAAAAAAATTACATTTTAAACGTTACCCTCCATTTTTTTAAAAAAATTAATTGCATTGATAAAATTTTAAAAATATACTTTCACAATTCAATTCAATTCAAGTGCTGAAAACATTAAAGAAAAGAAAAACATGTGTGCGGAAAAATAGTTGAGAAGTTTGAAAGCTGATGCAATCTACATTTATAATGAGGCTTAACGAAAGCAAAATAAAGGCTTTAATATTGGTGCTACTAAAAATTAAATTTTTCGACTAAAAAGTTCAAAAATATTTTTCAAGAATTTTTATTTATTTCATTATTATTTTAGTTCTATGAATTGTCAAATTTTGCTTAGATATTGAAAATTGTTGGACTGGAGGTACACACTGGCTAGTTTCATGATGATTTATGAAGAAGAACAACCTCTCTTTACTATATTAATCATTATTATTTCAATAGTAATGACTAGGTATACTTCGGCTTAATTTAGTAAGTTGAATGTCTCATTTTTCGGTTCTAGATTAGTTAAGTTGAAGTAATGTACCATGTTGTAGCGATATGAGATGCGCGAGGATAGAACCTGGGACCTTGTGGTTTGCAGTCCAATAACATGACGAGGATGCAGTCCAATAACATGACGAGGATGCAGTCCAATAACATGACAAAAGCATATGCTCGTGCAGTGTAGTTGTTAACTGGCTTATATGCTATTCACTACAGACTCTCCCACCAGTTAGTCGGAGGTAAGATGAACGATATGGCTGTTTGAATGGTGATGTATCGTAGCTGTTGATTCTAATGCGCCTGCACCCATTTAAGTAGCACCAAGCATTTTGCGAGCGTGTGTGTGTGTGTGTGAGTGGTTGCTGCGTCAAGTAAGCCTGACGACTTTGGTAGAGGGTAGATGGCGCCGCAACAGCTGTACGAAGGTTGAAGTTTCATAGAACCTGGGACCTTGTGGTTCACAGTCCATAACATGACCAGGTAACAAAAGCATTATCATCGGTAGAAAAGGTTGGGATATAAAACTACGCCTTTCAATTACAATTACAAATCATTTATCAAGTCACTTTAGTCTTCAAGGTTGCTTTAGAAATCTTATGTTTGATATCTTTATTTCTGTAACTTTAGATATTACTGTGAAACAAGCTATAATTCAGGAACATTTATTATATGACTAGGAAGCTGAAATCAAAAATTACCTCAAAAAATTGTTCTCTTGAATACTAATTAAAATTTTAATTTCTACAAAAAAACTTTGGTTTATGCTATAAATATTCATTTTTTTTATAATTTGTTTCGATATTAACTCTTTAAACTGATTCTTGTTTAAAATAAACAAAATATAAAATATAGTTTGGTCAGAAAAAAATTTAAATTTTGTTGAATTTTCAATAATTATTTATTAAATGAAAGTCGAAGTACAATATTGATTATAGCATTTACAATGAGATTTTGATTTCCATTTCAAAAGTAAATTAATTCACGATTACAACAAACAAGCACAGGAGCATGAGTGTAGCGACCTTCTACAGGCATAACTTTTTGAAAGAAGGGGGATAATGAATTTACTCCCTATCTTTCATCAAATAATTAATGCTGATATGTGATTGATTACAGTCCTCGCTGTGATCAAATTAAGTAAAAAATGCTCTAAATGGTCATTTTTCATAGGATGTATTCAGAGACGTTTATAACACTATTAAATCATCTAGGTATTGAAAAATCACACCAAATAAAGAAGTTTTTCTATTTGTTATTAATTATTTTATCCCCCTTTCAAATTTATTAAAATTGAATATTATTGTAATTATCAGACATTTTATATTTTTACAAATCATAACTATGTTATGTTTTGTAAAAATAAATATAAATGTCAGTTATGTCAAGTTATAGCATAGCATCTTTTCAACAATGCAGTTTCATAAATGCAACAAAATAGGTTCAGACGATTTACTTGTATACCTCCAAACTAATATTGTCACCAAATCATAAAAAACCATTTGAAGTGATATCCTCTTAAATTTATTAGTATAATATCCCTATTTGTTTAGCACCCAACCACAATCTGACACGTTTTGCATTTAGCTTCGTCGTATTATTAATAAAGGAGCATTTTAAAACTCTTTTCATACACAACTTAGTTTCAAATTTTGACAAATGTTTCAATTCTAGTGTGAGGATCACATATTAAATTTAATCTTTCTAGACTTTACGTTTCTCAGTTACGATGTTGAAACACAAAGGCAGGCAGTCAGCTAAGTGTTAGATTAAAATTTTGACACTAATCAACAATTTAAGCGTAAATCTCACGTGCTAGAATTAATATATCTACCTTGATATGTTTTTGTTTAACTATAGTGGTGCCAAGCACGTTAAGCAGACGTTGACAGATTCAGAACCATCAATAAATTTCACTCATTTTTTTTTGTGCAATTCTCTTATCATGATTGAAATTTAAATTTAAATTTCTTCATTTTCTAGCTATCCTTTTCGTAGACGAATAGACCTAATTCCAAAAAAAAAAACATTTTGTTTTAATTTATAACTTTTTTATTTTTCGATGTTATAAAAATAATAAAAATGTTCTCACAAAGCATTAAGAATGATAAAATAATCTTAGTTGAGTCTATCTTAAAAATCTTAGATAGACTCAATATCCAACATTAGTTGAGTCTATATGCAATGCACACTGAAAGGTAAAGTCTGCGGACAAGTAGATCACCAAAATTAGTCTCTTAAATGAGAAAGTTAGAATACTCTGTTGATTTTTCTTGACAAATAATTCATGCTTTAGGCATGTACATTATCATGGAAAATCGCGCCTATAACAATGTAAAGGCAACCTTTTTCATAAAAAAGTACCAAAATATTCAATATCCTTTCAAACTTAAACTAAGTATTACATAACATAATTACAAGTACAAAATTTTTCCAGTTTTGGTGGCAGAAGAAAGAATAGTTTTAAAAAAAAGTATCAGTGGATTAATATTGTTTTATTAAATATCAGTAACAAGACAATGGATTCTAATAAAAGTATATATTTTTAGATTTCTTTTCTTTCCTTATGACCGTACTATGTCAAGATCTCCCAAATGATCTTTTGCCATCTGCGACGAATCATTCGATCATAATTCATCTGGTAAGAAAGAATTATTGACACTTAACTAAGTTGCATATCTGAAGGACTTTTTATATAAATTATTTCCTAACATACCGAAAACGCACTGTGTTGTGCACATTTCCATCATTTATGTTTAATTGCCTCTTTCTTTATTTCTTATTATTACTAGTTGTCTATGAATCTTTATCATAACTGAATACGCTTTTCTTATAGCATTGTATGATGTATCGATTTCTTTTACTAAATTAAAGATTTTTTAGGAATTGTTCTTTATAGGAATTGTTCTTCAATGCACAAATAAAACTTCCTTTATTTCTTTTGTAAGTAATATTAATAATTATGTTCAAATTAATTTAATTCTGATCTAGTGTTGTAAGATTCTCATTTAATAGTACAGCTCAGTTGAAGTCATTTATTCACTCAAACAACATAAAAAGTAATTACTTATTTCATTTAAAGGATTATGTAAATTAAAGTATACTGTTTTCTCTAATGGTTTAGAAATTAGCCATTCTATCATAAAAAGGTATTGAGACGACACCCAAAGTAATAACACCCAAAGTATATCCGGCCTAATTTTGCCATTTTGCATTTATGACATTAAAATTGAGTTTTACAACTGAGAACAGTTGTAAAACTCAATTGCAATAAAAGTAAACAGAGTCCAGTTCACAGGATTCCTTCCGAAATGTGCTTGACCACCGAAGTATGAAATAAACTCACAGCAGAAGTCGAAGGTGTCTACTTTCAACTTGTCTATTTCCTTTTAAATTTTTGCATTTATCACTTTATCGAATTTACTATGTACTGAAATTTTTTACTAATTTTATTGTCTTAGTGTAAAAAATAGGTTTCGAGATGTTCTTGATATTAATGATGAGAAAATGCTTCAAGTTTGCTCAATCCTCAGACATTTTAATTCAAATATTTCAAAATAATTGGCAGCCTGAATTGAATCTTTGAGTTTTTCAAAGACCAGACTTAAAATTTTAGAAAGATGAGATAAATTCCATACTTCCTTCAAAAACAACAATGGCAGCTTGGATTGTTAAGGGGATTGATATACAAAAACAGTCTCCGCTTAGTTGATAGTTAATAAGCAAATGTCTACTCTGATGATAACGTTATAATATACATATTATGATGTTTGCTATAAAAATATATTTAGCAACTGTCTCAACTGCATGTTATTTAGGTTAATTGAAAAAATTTGATGTTATAAAAATTGATAAATAATAAGCCTAAACAATTAGCACACCAATTACAAGGTGTACGTTATGTAATGAATACTGAACGCTATGCTTATGAATACTGAAAAAATGATATTCAAAATGAGAAATTCTTACTAAGGAATAATGAAATTGGCTATTTTCTGTAATAACTAGGATATTTTGTGCGATCGGAAGATATTAGATTTCTGTATTTTTTTCTTATTATTTATGTATACATCAATTGTAATTTTTCTGCCTGTAGTGATTCGAAAATATAGATTTGAATCTTTCTCTTCATCCTGATTTATAAATCTACTAAAATAGCAAGGTTTAGCTGTACATCTCAATAAAGTGTACTAAATAACTTTCTTAGAGAAATTTGAGTAGCATTAATATAAAACGGAACAAATATATCTGGAGTGCAAGTTGGTCAAAAAGTAGTTAACTTGAAATAAAAGGAGGAAAACCAAATGTTGTTGCCATGAACGTTATGAGAAAAAAATATTGATGATTTAAACCTAAAGTTTAAACTCAACCTGTGAGTTACAATCTTTTAAAAAGTTATAAAATCACACATGTGGAAAAACAAACAAACCGTATATGGATATGACTAAACTGAGATAAAAATAAAAAACTCAGATAATTGAAAGTAAATTCAGAACGAGGAAAATATTCATTTATATTGTTAAAAGAAAAATTTATTGATTAGTTACATTAAAAAAAATTATTACATTTAAAAATGAAAAAAAAAATCAATAAAAATATATCATTGGAAGAAGAACGAGATTTTGACAAACCTAGAGGAAATTAATTACCCAAGTATAAAAAAAAACAGTTTAAGAATAGGAATATTAAAATGTATTTTATTTATCAGAATAATTATATGTCCTAGAGAAAAAAAATCTTAATCAGATTCTATATAATCAGTACTTGAATACATCACCATTAGTTTTGATTATCGGACATATTTTCAACATGGGACCTGACAATATTTACAGTAATTTTTATTCATGTTTACGTATAAATCTACAGTATTATTTAATAAAATTTCTTCAATAATTTCGCTATCTATTCCGGTAATAACTTTGGATTACAACATTCCTTTGAACAGAACATTATAAAATACCTTAAATTTTCTTGAAGACATTAAGGTCTTGTTTATTTGCTTGCAAAGATACAAGAAGGATATCAAAATTGTGTTCTGTAATCAGTTTGAACACATCTAGTGTGTTGAATAATAGATATACTGATAGATAGATTGACAGGAGGATTCGAAAAATGTGTTTTTCGAACTCGGGTAGGCCTAAAACTTAGAGATTCGTTAAAATCTCCAGTTCGAAATTTTGACGATTACTATATCAGAAAGTATCAAGGAGAATATCGGGAAGTGAGTAGGATTTTCATTTTGTTTAAAAATTAAACCTATCAGGTTACAAGAACAAGTTTTGGGTAAGTGGAAGGCATTTAAAACCATGAAATTACAAATTTGTAATGAAAATATAATAATGCACCTAATAAATCAGAGACGTAATAAATGCTCATAATATTGTCTGTTTTTTCATTTAATATATATAAGAAAAATAAGCCATATTTAAATAAATTTTTAGGTAAATAAATTCAAAAATGAAATATTTTGTTCAGAATATTAAAACGCTGGCATTTATTACTGTTTTAAAAATAACTCATTGAAATATTTAAATTTATTCTAGATTTTTTAAGAAGGAAACTGCTTAGTTCTTTTGCATTATATATTTTTAAAAAAATGTATCGAAAAATGTAAATAAATAGTTAATCAGATTTCTTTCTCGAAGATAAAATGTGGATATATGTGACATTAAATGTTTTTTTTTCACATTTATTATCCTATGAAGTTTTTCAAAAGTAATAAGAAAATAAATTACCTAATATAGCAGCATTACGTATTTATGGGAAAGGTATATTTCCTCGAGATTTGTTAGAAAAGTTTATTGAAATATGTAAATTTCTGTAGCTTATAAACATATATTTATCTTTCTTTTTTCTATGAGTCTGTTAGATTCGTGTATGAATTCAGTGTATAGCTTAAATCTGGTTAGTTTGTAGGTATAGATATATTTAGTTTTCTATGCTAAAGAGGTATTTGGAATCTACAGATTACAAAATTCAATTTGAATAAAAAATCCATTTATAAATAATTTTTTTTTTGAAAAATATAAAGGAACTTCCAAAACTATTAGGGTTAAAATGTACAAATATTTCTTTCCCTATCTTTAAAATGAAGTATAAACTAAATTTATGAATAATTTTTTTAGAACATATAGGAATCTCAATTATGTAAATGAACGTAGACAAACTAAATTTAATTACTCTAACAATTTAGACTAATTAAAATTATAAAGACCCAAAACTTTCTTGCATACTCTCCACTAAAGGTTTTATGCCAGAGAACGCCTCGCATAGCACTGGTGAACAGTAGTTACGAAATATTAGTCTTTAGCGTGAATTTAGCATTTTGACAGGACTTATCGTGTCAGCCTATGAGTGTTATTTGGTGTTTAATCCCTGGAATGTGGTAAGTAGTATCTGAAAATCGAATTTGTGTTTTAGACGCGTTTTTCCCAACCAACTGAAGCAAAACTTTGACCCAAAACTACACTTGTAGCCACAAAATCAGATACCAAATTTGATATATTTAACACTAAAGCTATCACGAGCGGGTCATTTGACCCGCTTCCAATGGCAATTCCAATGTATCGGTGAAATGCCGGTAGGTTTAGTGTTAAGTCACTGAGTCTTTGAGTTATAGCGTTTACATGTTTCTAAAAGGACATATTGTCAATACCTTGTTAGGTATCTAAACTATAATTCGGTGTATCTAATTTTATTTATCTAGCTGTCTTTGTTTTGTAATTATCGTCTTTACTTATATTCGAACATCCGGGCAGATAGACATCCTCTGAGCGGATTTGGGTCAAAATTTGATAGACTTTAAATCTGGTATAAAGACTTCATACCAAATTTCATACAACAAGGTCAAAGATTTTTTTCAGTTATCGTTGTCACAGACACATAGATAAAGGGACGTTTTCCAAATATGTTTTTTTTTTCGAATTCAGGGAGGTCTAAATTGTGGTGATTCATCATTATCTCGAGTTCGAATCTTTTTGATGATTACTGTACTTCTTCTGTACTACGTAAACGAGAAAGCAAAAAGTATGATGCGAGTTTCTTAATTCTGCAAAACTCATTCAAAAGACTAAGAAAAAACAGCGGCTATCGTTTCTTCCAAAATTTTTCTTTTTCTCTAATAACAATTGTATATTATTAACTGCATAACCATTGGCGAAAAATATAGTTTCTGAAATAGTAGTTTGAAATAGTTGAAATGAACAGTCTAATTAATTACTGAAAAATCAAATAGTATGCAATCATTGGCCATTAATTGCTGTTGTAGTTATTACGCAACAAAAAAATTGCGGAAGGGGAATTTCGAACGCTTTTTTTCTGACTTGTAGTCACAAAATCACATGGCAAATATCATATTTTGAAATCATTGTTATCGCTTTTAAATGCTTGTGAAAGTACAGACAGACAGACTGTCAATCTCTCGATGGATTCGATTCCAAATTTGATAGATATCTATACTTAAGATATTAAATCAGTGTATCAAATTTTATTCAATAATCTTTTTCCGTTTTGTAGTTATTGTGTAGCGCATTCAGACAGCAAGACAAACAGACTTCCTTTGAAGGATTTCATTCAAAATTCGATAGAAATCTACTAATTTGTTTTAAAGATCATATACCAAATTTCATCTGTCTAACTCAATGTGTTTTTGAGTTATTGTCCTTATAGACAGGCATAATGTCATAAATATGTTTTTCGTGTTCATTGTAGTCTTATTAGAAGTGGAGATTAGACAAAATCTCCAATTTGAACTTTCGCACAATTACAATGCTTTCTCTATAAGAGAAAGTAAAAACTGTTAGAAGAAAAAGAAATATTAGGGAACAGGAATTTAATGCCTTTTTTTTATGAATTGAGGAATTTAATGCTGTGTTTTTTAAAATGAGATAATTTTATAAAGTATGTCGGTTTTATATCATTTGTGAACCTACTCTCATTATCCATGACCTTTCTTCAGAGAGTGAAAAGATCTTTATTTCCAAAATCAACAACAATAACAACAACAAAAAGAAGATTTTTTTTTAATTAAAAAAAAAGGATTCAAAATTCAATTCACAC
>JAPMOR010100612.1:0-17070 GCA_026543865.1 Argiope aurantia | reverse complement strand
GAAATAAATGCTTCGTATCATATCAACTTACCACTTTCAACTTTAATAATATCAAAACCAATTTTAGCAGCTTGAACTCCAAGGTTTGTATAGATAGAACATGTGACTGTTCCTTCTTGTTCCTTTCGCAATTCGGATATCCTCAGGGTAGCTCCTGATGGACTTGGCCGCATATTGCTAGGCAGACCACTCGTCAATTTATTCAAATGCCACTTAAAAGTCACCCCCTTTGTCGGAAGGCTGATGAACGATGGTATGTGCAGCGTGATGGTTGCTCCTGGGTAGACTACTCCTATATCTGGAAAAGAACCAAGATAATTTTTTGAGTTATTACTTTATTGGAAGTTAGGGATATCCAGCTTTCACTTAATCGAAAAAGTATTCAGTTGATTAACACTTAATTGACATCTAATTAAAATACAACATTATCTCTCATCTAAAGAATTTTGTAATCCATTAATACCTGGCAAATCCTTTTATATTACATCAATATCTGACATTTAAATCATTTTAAAATGCATAACTATCTGGCATCTAAAGTATTTTACAATATATCATTATCAGGCATCTAAATCATTTTACAATGTATCAATATCTGGCATCTAAAGTATTTTACAATACATCAATATCAGGCATCTAAATCATTTTACAATACTTCAATATCTGGCATCTAAAGTACTTTACAATACATCCATATCAGGCATCTAAATCATTTTACAACACATCAATATCTGGCATCTAAATCATTTTACAATGCATCAATATCAGGCATCTAAATCATTTTACAATACTTCAATATCTGGCAGTAAACGGATTCCATGCTATACCTTATTGATCAATCGACTTCTGAAAGAATGATTAAGGAAAACAGAAAAAAGACAATGAACTTTTGCTATCACTTTAAGTAGATTCCTTGCAAAATTTTTATATAAAGCTAAAGAAAACAGTAGAGATTTTCGCCGATCTCTGCCAAATCACGCCAAACAGCAGAAAGCTGAAAAGTATTAACTAAATAATACAGTTAGACCACTGTATTTGGCAATTTATCTTTGTTTGTACTGTATTCTTTATTTTAGCCGAAAATGCTTATATCATGTCTCTCATCATACGATTTTAAGAAAAGTTTTGATAATATCAACACAGTGTGTGAATGTAGGATTATTTTGATTGTCGATATATTTAAAAGAAAGTAGTTGTGATGAAGTGTTAATATCTATTTTAGCAATTAAATCAATTTAAAGTCCATGACGGATGAAGGAATAGGCTGTTTCATTATATAATTTCGCTTCTTGACCATTTTGCTTAAAGCTGTATAAATTACAGTCCAGTGTTAAATGTAGGGAAAACACAGTGAAAGTGGTTACAGCAAAATATTCTTGTGTAATCTAGTAAATGTACTTGGTGGTTAGAGTTCGATGCTTGGAATCAAAAATGCACAGTTTGAACTCTTTTTTTCCGAACAAATTGAAATGTAAATTTGATGCAGTAATTTTGTTTATAAAATCGCATACCGAATTTAATTCATTTACTTCTTTTGCTGTTCAGTTGCAGCGTTTACATACTTGTAAAAATACAGACTGTCAACACTTTGGCAGTTATGGTACAAACTTAGATACTGAAATTATGTCCCAATTTGATCCTATTAAAGCTCTCCATTTTACAGTTATCGTGTAAACTTATAAAGAGTACTTGGCGACTACTGGCGATAATACCTTAACTTGGCAACGACTGGTGCTTTGGCAAGAAACAAAATTCATTTGTTATGCATTTATATGTAGTTATTAGTAGAACAATTTGATGGTTTCAAAATCATTTTCAGTAGCAACATTCTGCAAACTTAAATTAAATTAACTCTGAAAACTGGTTGATAAGAAACGAATTATATAGGACCTTATTCAATTATATCGCGAATCATTAAACAACTATTACCAAGCACGAATTATGTAATCTTACAGCTATGTTAATGATTAGTTGAATTGAATTATTTGTCAGAATATGATTCATAATACGACAGATTCCTCTTATTTGAATATTTCATAAAAATCATATACTGTCGTCTTGCTGATTGTCTTTTTTATTTTGTAACATTCTGTAAAAGAAATTACAATGTGTAAATGAGATTCTATGCATATTGTTTGTTGAATGCCTTTAGACTTTTAGGAAAATCGGCAATGCTGAAGTTATCATTCAAATTTAAAATAAATTTATTTTCAAAACAATATGGAATTAATTATTGAATGCTGGTGCATTCTTATGATAATTATAAAATATACATGCATTTTAAATTAAAATTTTTTTGTAAATTTATAATACTGTTAGGTATAACTAACGGGAGTGGTCTTCCTAAAGGTTTCTCACATTCTCTTTAATAAACTAGTTATGTCAGAAAATGCCATATATTGGCGTACAATAGATTCATTGGCGTACAATAGATTCAAATTTTAACTTTTGGCTTGAATTTTGAATTTTTACAGAATCTATTGTGCCCTCCTTGGGGAGTTTTTTTTTTTGCGATTAATATTTGGAGTACGTTAATAGTATTTAAAAATTGAATTCGTGTTTTAGACACGTCTTTCGCAACCAACTGAAACTAAAATTTTACACAAATCTTCCTTTGCAATCACAAAATCCCATATCAAATTTGACATATTTAAGTCACTGCGTTTCTGAATGATTGTATTTATGTGTTTCTGAAAGTACAGATCGACGGAAAGTCAACCCGTCGTTGATTTAGCTCAACATTTGACAGGTGTCTACACCATAAATGTCAAATCAATGCACCAAATTGCATTTATCTGGCTCTCTTCGTTTGTAATTATCGTATTAACTTATATTCGAATAGACGGACAGACGGACTTTATATTATCAGATTTTATTCAAAATTTAATAGATATCTGGAAATATGGTGTTTCAGGTATATTTCAGTGTATTCAGTATATTTTCTGCGTATTGTGTATTTCAGATCTTATCACAAGCAAACAGATGGACATATCCAAAAAGTGTGTTTTAGGAACTCAGAGAGGTCTAAAGCGTGTATATTAGTCAAAATCTGGAGTTCTAATTTTTTGACGATTACTATACTTTCTCTACAGTACATGCACAAGAAAGAAAAAATAATACCAATATTTACCAATAACAAGAGTTTTGATCGCGAAATGCAACTTCCGAGTTGGCGCTCCGTATTGAAAATGTACAACAGCGGTGAATAAATTGGAATACATATCTGTTTCGGTAATCGGACTTACGCGAAGTTCACGACCTCCACTGCCAATTACCATATTCCATGGGGGATCTTCTAAAAGGAATGATAAGAAAGATTTCAGTCACAGCATTATAATAAAACGCACACTGATTGAATAAAATAATTTCATATGGATAGATACAACAATCCGAAATTCGGGCGTAGGGGGAAATACCACGATTAGCTGCAAAATGTGATTTCAAATATTTCAAAATATAAAGCATGCTTAAATAAGATTTAACTCGTTATCTTAATTAATTTTATTTATAAAATAGGCACAAATAATAACTAAAATGTATCAGTATTAACCCTTTAAAGGGCCATTTTTTTCTAATCATATTATGTTAAAATATTTTTAGGCTTGAAATTAAAATAAGAAAAGGAATTCACTTAGTTTATTAGATAAATTTACTTTGATTAATTAATTAATTTGGTAAATTAATAATGAAGTAACAAACCAAGACACATTATTTCGTCTGAGATAAAGAACTAAAGCATCTAAATTTCTGACTTACTAAAAAAATTTGTCAGAACTTATACCAATCTACATAATTTCATACAATGATTGATAAATTTGGTGGGAAGCATACTTCCCACGGCCTTAGAAAGGGTTAAAATGGAAATGGAACTTTTCAATGCTTATTAGGGAATGAAAAAGCGTATGATATATTTTCTTTTTCATGCTGTCATATGAGATAAAAGGGAGTACAACTCATTTCTGAGTAAAGCACGAAGAGAGATTTTGTATGTATTTCGCAAATCTCAAAACAGCAGTTAATAAACCAACGGTCTCTTCTGTAGCAAAATATGCTATATCAGCCGTGCAGCGATATTTCTGTAAAGAAACATTAGCTCTGGAATGGAAATTGGAATCCATCAAAGAACAATCATGTATGAGGATCTCCAACTATTAGCCGTTGTGAGTGTTGATAGCTGTATTGACATACATTAACCCTTTGCACTGGTATGGTGACTCATGGTCACCAGTTGAAACTTGACTGAAAAAGATTCTGGAACTAATTATATATATATATATATATATATATATACAGTGTTGAAAGAAAAAGACAGGGTGTGGTTTAAAAAAATTAAATTACATTTGTATTTTATCCCTTTAACAATGAAATGAGCATGTATATTCTGTTAATAATCATATATCTAATTACTTTTCCGAGTGCAAAGAGTTAATAGGTATAACTACGATCAGCGTGAATTTTTCAAAAAACGTTCGAAAATAGTTATATGTTTTAATATTTGCATAAAATAATTCAAAAATACGTCTGTGGTATCAAAATATACCAGTTAGGTGGTAAAGTCAACCATCTAACTCTCCGACCCGCCCGAAGGCACACGGATTTAAACCAAAGAACTGAATGACCGGACCGCCGCTAAAGCAATTGGCGGGAACTGTGGTTGAGTCCTAATGGCCACCACCGGCCACGGTACAACCCTTCCCGTAGGAAGTACGTCCCGTCATCGATGGGAGGAGTTAGATCCCCCACCTATTAGTGTTTCCTCCAGGGTGGCGAGATCCAACCACCATACCGGAAGCATCTCATCCTCATTTCGAGATGCCCCACGGGGGGTATTTAGGTGGTAAAAGTTTTGTTAAATATTGAAAACAGAGGGTTTTCTTTCTTGGCGAAAAAAAGGTATAAAGTAAAATTCTTCTAATTGAGAGGATTATCAATTAATTTGCTTAAAGTTTTCAGATAGCTTTTAAAAAGGTATAATCTAGTTCCTGAATTAAGAAATAAGCTGTACGTCTATCCATTTTAGTGGTTTAACTGCTGAAAACTACGAAATTTCCAATGTTTTATTACATTGTGAAGCACTAAAGCAACTATAAACTATTTCTAAATGAATAGATTATTTATTCTCTATATCAGGTAATGCCGAACATATTGAGAAATAATTATACCAAATTTGAAAAAAGAATACGGATTAAATTTTTAATTTATGAAGTTCATTGTATGAAAATTCAATCAAAGATTAGAAGTTGTGAAAATAGCATTTTACTGAATGTAAATTCAAATGTAAAAATCAGTATATATTTTCCTAAAAATGAACACAAAAGCAAAATTTCGACGCTTTTATAAAGAACCCCGTTCAAATATTAAATTTAAAAAATCAGGATTTCTTTAAAAAATCGATTTTTCAACGTAGTCACCTACTTAAAATTTCTAATCTGTTCTAAAATAATCTTCATACAAGGACATCTATTAAACTATTAATGCAAAACCGAATTTAGACAAACCACATTTACCTCTAAAAAGAGATGTTAATATTATGCATTGAAACCTGTCTGGCTCTTACATCGAATGACAGAAATATGGATCTTTAAACCTACAACTAAGACAAAGCGACAATGATTGTAAAAAACAAAAAAAAATTGTTGTAATAGCATAAGTATTCAAGGTGACTTTATGATACTATATGAATTGAACCAACTAGTAATGCTCTAAATATAATCTACTATGCTACTATGCAATCAGAGACAAGTTAAATAAATTCGAAGGTCATATTATTGATCTAACAATGATTGTCATGACTTTCCCAAATAAAACGTGCCATCTGTTAAGACACTTCTAGAAATTCTTAGACCAAAGTACTTATCTAGCCTGCGAGAGTGGTCTTTTCAATACTTTCTCGCATACTTTCAAAGAAAGGTGTTATTTCCCATTAGGCACATAAGAATTGCAGACTTTTAGCTAACCATGAAAGCCCCGTGATCTAAGATTTTGAGTCATAAGAGTCTTGCACATCAAAATTATGTGCATCATGATATAATAAAGTCATAGTCATACTTCTGACTCTCCGACCCGCCACGAAGGCACACGGATTTAAACCATAAAACTGAATGACCGGACCGCCGCAACAGCAACACTGCCGGGAACTGTGGTTGAGTTCTAAAGGCCAACACCGGCCACGGTACAACCCTCCCCGAAGGAAGTACGTTCCGTCATCAATGAGAGGAGGTAGATCCTCCACCTATTTCTATATCTTCCAGGGTGGCGATATCCAACCACCATACCGGAAGCATCTTATTCTCATTTCGAGGTGATCCCCAGGGGGTTTCATGGTATAGTAAAGAAAAAACAAAAGCATTTTTATACAGAAATGTAGTAAAAATTTGGGATGCCTTATTTTCGACCGAACCAACATAAATTTGACACGCAAGAAGTTATACGAAATTGCATTTATATAAATCGTTGCATTTTAGAGGTCTCGTGTTTCTATGCACGAGAATGTCTATAAACACATACGGTCAGCCTTTAAACAAATATAGTTTAAAATTTGATGAAAATCTATATTTTAGATGCTAAAATTATTCACACAATTTCATTTATCCGAAGCATTGCTATATTTTCGTATTTAAATGCACACGATAGCACAGGCTTGCATATGGTCAGTCGTTTGTTAATATGGTTTATCAGCTGACACGGATGTATACATTAAGGGCTACTTCTGCGTACCAAATTTTATCTATCCAGATTTTTAGATGTTGGATTTACCGCATTCACTCAGGCAGCCAGTGAGATTTCTAGCGAATGGAGTTTGATAAAAATTCGATAGAAATCTGTAAATTTGGGGCTTAAGCTGCATATTTTATTTTATCTATTTAGTTTAAAGCACTTTAAAATAAACGACATGCTTATAAATGGACATACATAGAGACATGATTCTAAAAATGTGTATTTCATAATCGCGGAATTCTGAAACGTTGATATGTGTCAATACCTATTGGTTAAATTTTTTGATGGTTACAATACTTCTTTGTATATTTCATATACCATTAACTAAAAATCAGTGTCTTGAATAAAATATGTTCATTTAATGAAAAGTCGAAACAAATTATATTTATATAGCTATGAATATCCTAAATAAAATGCGTCACTTTATTAGGTTTTAAAATAAATTCACATGCCACGATATTAATGAAAAAATAAAATTTTAACACTAGAGAGATAGTCTAAATAGACAGTTTTTCTTACTTGGATTTATATGATAAGTTTTGTTCTCCTTAGAATCTAAAGTGGCGAAATCTTGGCGCCATTCAACTCTAACATGTCCAACTACTTTTTTGGGAGGTGTAGCTAAAACGAACGTGACTGTATTCCCTTTATTTCGATTCAGGAAGCAAATACGGCGTTCTTCATTCCATTCGTCACAAGGATAAGCTGGTTTCAATATTCTGCGAAAGATTAAGCATGCTTTTAAATTCTAATAGTTATTTTATATTGTTACAAACCTGCAATTCGGCTTCCCAGCATAGTTTGTTCCATCAACAGAAAGAAAGTTTTACAGTCATCTGAATGGGACGGAGTTCAGGTGTGCATCGGTCCCAAAGCTTGGCGACCATTTGGCGACTTGGCGACGAATTTGGCGACTTTTGCGCCAAAATAGATAATACCCGAAACTTCGAGAATTTTCCCGACCCGTCCAGTAGGAACCCAGATACGCCTCGAACGTTCCTGATCGGTTGAGAGGCTTCTAGCCCCGCCTCCTGAGACCTATAAAAGGAAGCGGCCGCCCCTGCCAAAGGTAGACGACAGAGTCGTCGAAGACAGTGAAGTCAGTAATCCGAGTCAGAGTCGGAGAAGTAGAAGACGGAGTAGTCGGAAGCGACTGAGTCAAGCTAGTGCTGAACTGAGCTGTGCGCTACTGTCTGCAATAGATTCTGGTTGAATGCTGCTGTGTGTGCTGTTGTATGCTACACGTCTCTTGTGGAGATAATCGTCTTTCTGTGCTGTATATAGTTGTCGCTTTTGTGCTGTCCTGTGTGTCTTCGTGTAAATAAACGTCGTTGTTTTTATTCTACTTCTACCTGCTGATTTGAGCGTTCTCCACACCATATCACCCCCACTATCCAAACGAACCCCAGTAAAGAAATTTTGCAACAATATTGTTATCAAATCATGCTCACCTTAAAAATGATTTATATTATTTATTATTGCTTTCCTACCATGATGAATGTAGTCATTTATTCCGGGATGGTACTTGTGTATGAACTACATAGCATTTTCGAAATATGGCATAGCTGTATACCAACAGCAAATTTCCTTCTAGCATGCTAGTTATTAAATATCTGGCATGCTTTAACTGCTTTTTCATTTTAGCGGCAGTGAGCATTCAATCCAGCTACTCTGGGCTGTTTTCCAATACGTGAGCCGAAGTATTAATATATGGGGCCGGTATTGTAGCTCATTTTGAGGACGAGGGTTTGTATTCGTGCGTTTTCTCTCTATTTACAGATCAGCTGCACTCGAGGGTCTGACTTTTCCCAATCACAATAAATAGTGTTTTGGATTCGCATACTGATAATTACCAGACAGAAATTTCACCAAAGATGTCATTTTAGTCATAGCCAAAATCACACAACATTCTTCAATGATGTGATTGAGCATAGAGTTCGCCAAGGACTTTTCTTCGCCCGTTTGCTATCCACTTGCAGATCAGCTGCTGTGAGGGTCTGATTTTTACCAATCACAGTACATGGTGTTTTGGATTCGTATACCGGTAATTACCAGACAGAAAAATCACCAAAAATCACACAATATTCTCGAATGACATGTGATTTAGCCCTAAAGTTCGCCAAAAGCGTGTGTTCACCAATGCCATGTGATTAACATACAACTTACGTATTATCTCAACCATGCCAACTTTCAGGATAACTCACCAAATTGGCGGCGCCAAATTCACACATGTCTAAGGTGCTGGGCCTATGAATTTTATTGTTGGCGATACTGAATTTTATTCATTGTCGCCAATATGGTTGCGATGGTATATATGTGCCGTACCTTTATTTTACTAAAAAATACGACCCAAAAAATTTATCACAATGATTAAAAGATAAAAAAAAATTTAGTTTGAGAGTTACTAAATGTTTAAATAAAACCTATGTTTAAAAATTTTAAAGTTATTTATACACTTTAATTTTTTAACAGCTCAAATATACGAAAATTAGTTAGTTTTATGTAAGATCAACCTTTCAAAAATTCACCATAAAATCCGTAATATTGCATGGCTACAAGAAATCATTGCTATCGATATTTAGGACGGAAATAAAAAAATCGTGAAGATTATATTTGGCTGAAATTTGTTCCAAGAAATGCAGCTTAAGCAAACGGATATTAATTTTAAGTAGGCCAGAGTTTTGCAATGGAACATATGATCAGAAATGTGAAAGTCTGTAGAGAGATCGTTTTGTCTATTAAAGACAAAAAAAATGAATATAAATATTTCAGTAAAGATTAAATTAAATATAAAATTAATTAGTTAATAGTTATTTCCAACTTTAATTAATATATTACTGAATACAAACAATGGAATTTTACATATTCCATTAACTTTTTATATAGCAAAAAAACAAAGCATGTATTTTAAGAAGCTCTATAGTTTAAGATCAATGATTATTATTTTATTGCCTTACACGTTCTTTATAATTTCTACTTTCTTGAGAATGGCGTTTTCTTTTTTCATCTTTCTGCAGGATTCGTTAGTACAAGATACTTCATCAGTGTCTATAATTGGATTTTTTTCCACGGTTTTTATCAATTTATCCAGTTTTTTGACGAGCTCTGTTTTTGTTTCTGCTGGAATTCTTGGCACTTCCCTGATTTTCCGGAATTGTTTTTCTGTTTCTGATGTGGCTTTTGACAATTTCCGGAAAAAGTGCGGGGAATTTTTAATAGGATTGCTTTGGACTCTTTGTAGGTTGAAATTGAATACTATTGTAATCTGTAAAAAAAACGATTTATTTTATGACAAACAATTCTTTTTTTACTCCTACGATTATTTATATGAATAATTTAAAAATTATTTTGGCTATATACAGGGTGTCTCATAAACCTTGACAGCGGGTTTTATTCCTTAAATATTGATCACAGACATATACTGTAAATTACAAAGTTCTTGAAAATAGGTTACAAAATCTTATGAAATCGATTAAAATTTTCAGAAGATTAAATTTTAAAAAATACAAAATTTAAATTTTTATACGGACCCCATACAAAAGAATTCCCAATGAGTAAAATATGCTCCATTCTCTAATAAGGTCATGTACAAAATTTCAGAATATTATCATGAAAACTCTCAAAGATATGTTAAAGTTGGTGAAGGGTCAATCACAAATTAAAATGCAAATGTTTACAGCTTCAGTGCAGATAACGCGACGCAGGAATGAATCCTAAGAAATAAAATATGCTTTATATATTTAGTTTTAAATACAAATTTTAAAATCTATGCTTCCTGAAAAGTACTTTAAAATTTTATATCATTACAGAATATTACTTAAAATTAGCACAATCAATAAACTTTAAAAAAAAAACTTATGTAATATTTTTATTAAGTTATGTAATCTTTAATTTAAGCCATTATTTCTACAAATTTTTAATACTTTTGAACCAATAAATGGCATAATAATTATTTATTTATTCATTCATTACTTTCTTTATTAATTTGTGTATGACCCTTAAAACACGAACATCCGAAATGATTTTTCCTGATTGCGAACTCATATCCAGGCATCGAAAAGTGGTTTAAGTCAGCATTTATGTAGTTTCATATCTTTGAGACTTTTGGGGATAAATTGCTGCAATTTTGTACATGATCTTATTAGAGGATGGGGCACATTTTACTCGCTGGGAATTTTTTTTTTGTACCGTGTTCGTATAAAAATTTAAATTTTGTATTTTTTGAAGTTTAATCCCCAGAAAATTTTAATCGATTTCATAACATTTTACAACTTTTTTACGCAACTTTGTAATTTACAGCATTTGTCTGTGATCAATAAGCCGTCTATGATCAATATTTAAGGAATAAAAGCCGCGGGCAAGGTTTTTGAGACACTCTGTATGTAAGTAATGATATTTTAAAATAATTTAAATCTTAATTAATTTCCCGATTTTTATCTTAATTTAGTCCCTATTAACTATATTTTAAAATGGTCTCTTTTTTCCTGATCCAATTCCACCTTCTTTTTATTTAATTAATAATACACGAGCCCAGTAAAACTTCTATAATTACCAAATTCTCACGAATTTCATATAATAAAGTCACCGAGGGAAAGATTTCGGTCTTTTCCGCTTTTTTTTTTTTTTCTTTTTTTTTCCGTGTAGTGACTGACATATTTCTTACCACTTATTATTGTACATAAATTATGCCTCCCAAGATGAAATAAATCGAATATGAAAATTCAAAAGTGTCTTCTTCTCAGCATTTGATAAAAAATACCTTTATATATATGTACTACATTCCATTTTTCCATAACTAGTGACCAAAAATTTGTATACTTATATAATCAATATTTCAAAGAACAAAAATTGTCTTATATTCATTTATATTATCCATTAAATATTCCATATAAACTATTATATATACAATAAACTATTATATATCCAATAAAAGTGTTACATATTCATATAAAATATTCTATATTCATAAAAAACTATTATATATTCAACAATATTATTCACTAAATATTCAATTAATTAGAAATTAACAAAACAGTTTTTTTTATAATCTCCGAATATTTTACTGTGACTATTATTATCTATTTTTTTAATACATTGTTGGCCTTAAAATATTTATTTACCAAGCCTTAAGGCAAAATTACTCAAACTAGTACAATCTTTCTTATACTTCAACATTTGTGAGCAAAATGTGTTATGCTAATGTTACAAATACTAACTTAAAAGGAAAATTAATTATCGATGGGTTTTTAAAAATACGATGGTTAAATTGATATTCTAATTCCATTAAAATAGTTTTAAAATGGAAAAGTAGAAATTGTATATTAGAAACTTTATATAAAAGTGGTTTTTAAGTTAAAAATATTGGACTTAAAAGGATTTTAATCCCGAGGAGCTTTGATTATATCAACTAGTACCGAGAATAAAGTCTTGCAAATGTGTCATCTCAAAATTATGATATTAATTTGATTTTCATAACAAAAATATTTGCATACCCAAAAAATATACCGTCGAATCTCTATATATCATTCCTAAAGCCTTTTGAACGGAATATTGGAAGTTTTAGTCTAAATCTAAAAATCTAAGATTCCAGCAAGAAATTTCATATATAGAAATTTTTAATGTATTGAATTTCGTTATAAGAGTGTTCCATTATTTGCATATTTAAAAATAAATTGTTAAACGAACGGAAAATTTTTCACGACAATTTAATTATATTCATTAAACTACCATTTTATGTTTTTGAAATTTTAAATGCAGTATAATCTATTTTCTGAGGTAAAAATTTCGGAAACTGTTGATGAAAAATTCCAGAATCTTGATGAATTTTTAATTCTATGAATTTTTTATTAAATTTGGACGTTTGAAAATTGACTGAATTTCCTTTTTCTTTTGATATGTGATTGTGAAAAATTTCTACTAGATAGAACAGAAATTCCTTAAATGTTATTGAAACATCTGTAGGCATATATGCATTAATAAACACGCATACAAAATCTATTTTATTTATGACATTCAATTGATCTTAAATATTACTTATTGAGCTTTTAGCTATTTTAATTATATTAACTAAATAAATAGGACAAGACATAATTCAGTTTCTTTTTTCATTTCTACTTGTACATTTACTGGCAAAAGAACCTCAAAAATTTGCTGTTGCCCAGATTTTATCACCTTTGGTAACCGGACATAATTCTTAATTCAACGCGCAAGACGGATGCAAAGTCTTCAGTTAGATTATTTACATTAAACAAATTTTATAAAATCAAGTTTTGTTAATGTATTTTATTAATGTGTTACAAAATAATCTACAACAAATTAAAAACTTTTTCATCTACAACAAATGTAACGATTTTACCAATTTTTATTTTATATAAAATTTTGTCTTTCGGTTTTGAGAATATAGAAACATATATCTTTGCCAGAATCCCCAGTTAAAACTGCAAGAACAATTTCGCCAAGTTTCTTTGAAATCAATATCGCTATTCTTCAGCCATAACTAACCAATCAGAGTGTTTTATGTTTCACTGTTTAAGCATAATTTAAAATAATAGTTTCATTTGGTTTGATGAGATATATATAATCGAAGTTAGTTGATAGGAAGAATTAACTATTAATATGATGGACAAACAGCTGATCTCCTGAGCCGGCTACATTATTATTATAAATATTCTTAGATCCTAAAACAATTGCTTTTCTCAAATCATCAACTTAGTGGTATGGTTGAATGGAAACGAAAGTTAAGGAAACTAATCAATTAACCTGCACTTTAATTCTACCAACGTTGAAATATGTTTTCATCAAAAATAAACAAGAACTCAAAATTTCAAAATCATTGCATCATGAGAAATGAATGAAAATTGATTACAAAATTCCATCTGCAAAAACACTAGTCAAAATAAAAAAAAAACTGTTTAAAATTGGAATTACGTCATCTAAAATAACAGCTGGCGGTGGGTCAGGCAAAAAATAATACATTAAGCAAGGATTGTTTGTAAACTTCTCTTAAATTGTGTTCGTATAAAATTGCACACGTGGATAAGATATTAAAAACAGAAATAACGTTCGTTAACAATAATATTTATCCCTCGATAAAATAAAACATTCATTAAAATAAGTCTCTTCATAAAACAAGTAGTTGTTGATATTATCGTTTGCAAGTAAGTCGATGACTTAGTAATATATTATCATTTTTTTTAAATGTGGAATATAATTCTTGTTTTATCTTTTTCATTTAAAAACTGGAACAGTTTTAAAGAAACGGATATAATTGACTTACTATTACTATGGATCTGAAATGGAGGTAGTTTACAGGTGATTTCATAGCCTAAATGTTATTAAAATCCTGAATTCACATGGTTGTAAGAAATTCTATTGAAATTCGAAGCTGTAATTTTGGGATGCATTGTTATATTTTCTTAAAATAAAGTTTCTATTAATAACAATGGGTAAAATAAACAATGTTTATTGTTAATTGTTAAGTTGTTTGTTATGACAGAATATGGATAGTTTAAGATTTTTATGTTATTTTATTGTTTATATTGTTACGAAATTTTCTGCCGGGGTTCGTTTGGATAGTGGAAGTGATATGGTGTAAAGAACGCTCAATCAGCAGGCGGCAGTAGAATAAAAACAACGACGTTTATTTACACGAAGACGCACAGGACAGCACAAAAACGATAACTATGTACAGCATAGAGACGACTATCTTCAGCCGAGACGTGTAGCATACAACAGCACCATACAACCAGAATCTATTGCAGACAGTTGCGCACAGCTCAGTTCAGCACGAGCTTGACTCCGTCGCTGCTCACCGTCGTTTCCGCCTACTCCGCTCTGTCGCTTACGACTCCTCCGCTCCGTCTTCGGACTTGACTTACTGACTTCGTCGTCTACCCTTGGCAGCGGCGGCCGCTTCCTTTTATAGGTCTCAGGAGGTGGGGCTAGAAACCTCTCAACCAATCAGGAACGTTCGAGGCGTATCTCGGGTCCTACTGGACGGATCGGGAAAATTCTCGAAGTTTCGAGTATAATCTATTGTGGCGGCAAAGTCGCCAAATTCGTCGCCAAGTCGCCAAATGGTCGCCAAGTTTGTCGCCAAGCTCTGGGACCTCCGACGCACACCTGGACTCCGTCCCATTCAGATGACTGTAAAACTTTCTTTCTGTTGATGGAACAAACTATGCTGGGAAGTCGAATTGCAGGTTTGTAACAATATTCATCGTATAAATATTGAGTAGAAATCTACTTTAATGGATCTCGTGATTTCATCAACAATATGATAACCAACACAACGGAGATGTTCTTCTAGTATCCAATGTAGATTTACGGCTCTTGGAAGGTATTTACGCCGTCAACCTTCTTCATTTTAGACTTGGGCGATTTGGTGTTGTTGGCATCCAATGGCGATGCGTAGGGAATATTAAAGTTTGATTTCAAACAAATATTGCAGCTTTTAAAAAATTAGACCTCAAAATTTTGATGAATATGGAAGAACTAGATTCCTTTGTTTTAAATGCTATTTTCCGATTCGTCCAAGTAAGAAACACTAAATCAAAATAGAGTGAATTAAACATAGAGAATTCGAAAAGAGATCTTTTACTAAAACTGTAGATATGCTTAATATCGGTAAAAACGCATAAACGATTAGTTATGGTTATCTTCTTGCTTATTTCTTTGCGTGCATACGAATGATTCAAAAGTATAGCAAGTTCGATAAATGAAATTTTAATTGTTTCCTTTACACCTTATTTTCAAAATTTATGAATTCGGAAATTTGATAGAAATTGGCAAAATTAGTGTAAAGACCATCTACCAAATTTCACAAGTCTAGTTCAAAGCGTTTTTATGTTATCTTAGTCGTAGACAAACAAACACACATTATATAGAAATTTATTTTTTGAATTGAGGTTCAGGCTGGTTGTGGAGGTCTAATAATGGGAGATTCGTCGGTACTTTTCCGTTAGCCGGGCGCAAACGAAAAATTGCCAAACAATCTAGAATTCCGCCACATTTCTTACGCGAAATTCACGTTTGGTTCACAATCCGTTAGCCGGGTGCAAGCGAAAAATTGCCAAACAATGTAGAATTCCGCCACATTTCTTACCCCAAATTCGCGTTTGGTTCACAATTGGCGACATTTGCGCCCGGCTAACGGAAAAGTACTGATTCGTCAAAACCCCAGTTCGAATTCTTTGGTGATTGCAATATTTTTCTCTACACTTCGTATACGAGAAAGTAAAATAGAACAAATTCTTTGTAAAAAGATCTTTAAAAATTTAATTTGTACTTCATATGATTATTTTCTTAAATATTAAGTAAATGTGTTTAAAATAAATCAAAATATTTCAAATTTCTTCTGTATTTGACTGGATACAAAAAGCTTAGCTACTATTTCAATTACTGATAATGAATTCATTTATCAAACCTACTTTTATTCTAAGAATAATTTAAAAATATTCGTTTTCTAATCTAAAAATTAAAAAGATTAAAAAAACGTTTATAAAACGGAATGTTTTTGGAAAAAAAAGTGTACAAACATTTTGCAAAAATAAACTACACATATTTATGAAAGTAAAACTTTATTTTACATTTCTAATGAAAGCTAATTTCCTTCTAAAATGCCGCCATTAAAGGTAGTTATTATAATATTAATAGAAAATGCGTTTAACTCTCTTTTGAGTAAAAAAAGAATTTAATCTGTAATTATAAATAACTGACTGCTTCTATTATTCGATCAACAATATATCAACACAAGCTATTTTCTCTAACATTTAATATTTTACTAAAATTATGATCTAGTGCACTTTGCTCAATTCGTCTCAAGAAAAGTTTGTAAGAGGCAACTGTCCTCTCAACCCCTCAACCAAGTAGATTCTTTCATGCTAAAGTTTCTTAATAACCATCCTTATAATAAGAAAAGTGATTTTGAAAATTACTCTTGCTAACGGGGCTATAAAAGTGATGCCATCGAGTAATTTACGCCAATCATTAGCGAAATAATTTGGCTGAAGCCTTTAAACTGATGGCAAGTCCCAGTCAAAAGCGGGACAATTTTTGAAGGGGAGAAAAATTAAATTTTATCATTGGTTAGTTCTGGTAAGAATTAAAGGATTGGTTAGAATCCAGATTCTAAAATTTGGAGAAAAAAGTGTGTCAAAGATTATTTCTTTTTTGATCCATATATTATGTATTCGATAGATTTTTTCCAGTCTTTATGTCTATTTCTAAAGAGTTGGATTTTTCTCATCGATTCTTTTTCGCATATTAAGGTATGTAACTACTTTCGAGATGATTTCAAATAAAATGCTCGAAAATACATATTTTTGAATATTTGCATAAAAGAGGATTAAAAAA
>JAPMOR010100611.1:0-11781 GCA_026543865.1 Argiope aurantia | reverse complement strand
TCAACTTTTAAATATTTCATCATATAAAATCATTAAAAATTTGCTTTCAGCTATGGTTTATTATTTCCTCTTTATAAATAGAATTGAAAAATTCATGAATAGTTTATACGCTATAGAAATCCAAACTGTTGATTTAATTTTTTTTCTGTTTTTGTTTACAAATATTATAAACCTGAAAGATAATTTTATTGAAGACTTCATTTCAGTTAAGTCAACTGTTAAATGTTTCATCATTTAAAATCACATTTCTCTTTAGAAAATATTTTACCACTGTCGTTTCCATTCTAATAGAACGAAAATAATGATATTTTAAATCATTTTTGAAAATGCGATTTTCTATTCACAATGTTTGGATAAATTTGGAGTCTTACTTTAAATATTATTAACAATTTATTAAAAAGAATGCTCTTGTCGTGTTTTTTAAAAATCGTTTTGTTTACAATCTGTAATCTTTTGAAAAGATATGGGACTCAAAAATTGTTTGGCTTCTGCTGATGCTAGTATTTTAGTTGAAATTCCTAATGTTATGTATGTTTTTAAAAGTACATTGTGGCGCGTTGACTTTGTATTGAATGCTAATAACAAGCATGTTTCTACCTCTTAGCGTAAGTCGTTGATAACGGTCTGCTGTCTTTATCTGATTGAATATATGATAATTATGAGCTTTTTTATATTACAAATATGTGGCATTTCCTCATAAATATTAAAGATTGATTCATGGTAATTAATTAAATAGTTGCTTTTTATTAATAAAAAAACGTAAAAACATTTTCTTTTCGAGCAATATCAGCTAGTAAGAAAAATCTGCATTTTTTCTTGCACAAACAATCTACGTTTACTGCTTTATCTATTTATTACCGTACAAATAATTTACATTTGCTGTTTTATCCATGTATTCACATGCGAACATTCTGTATTTAATGTTTTATCTCTGTAAGAAAATATACATATATTGAATATATGCATCATGTAATATTCTACTTAATTGGATGTATTGAGTAATGAAATCATCTGTTTAATCGCCATACAATTCTCCAAATCCCGAATACCAAAATGAATTTCTTACTGTTTAAAATTATTTGTTAATAGTACAAATGCTTGGTAATAGTCATTTTTAATTAATGAGATCATTATTGTTGTTTATATTTAAATACATATAAATGTTATTATTTTAAAATTTTATTACGCTGATGGTGTGTTGCAGATAGACGTAGTCAGTGTGAGCATTTGGTTGTAATTATAAATTGTTTTACATCATTGTGGCAGAGACTGTTAAATTATCATCTTTAAAACATCATGGTGTTTTCAGTGATAAGTCAAATTAACAATGCTTAACAAACTTCGAACGACCGCGCTGTTATACCAAATTCAGCTATAAACTTTATGTATTCCTTAAGATATAAAACGAGTTTTTTTAAAGTAAACAATTTTTTCTTTTAAATATAAAGCTTAATTACTCAGAGTATTAAAGAATACTTTCAAACTGATTTCTTTTCAAATATTTCAGTTATAGTGAAGGTTCGTTTAAATATCTTTCAAGAAATTACGAAAAATGACATAGTAATGGGAAGAAGTATAGTCAAAATTTTAATAAACAAACTTGAATTATTTTAAGTTTAATGCTATCTTTATTTAAAAATAATAATATAATATTAAAAGTAATAATTACGCTTTTTAAGTAATTATAGTATATTACTACGTTGTATTGAAATAATTAAAGTTTGTTATTAAGCATTCATCGTTAAATTCTGAAAAATCACATCTTTATCGCTTATTTTGAATTTTAATTAGACATTTGTTACGATTTTTTTTTTGTACGTACAAATAAACATTTAATCGTCTGATCGTTAAAATCGTTAATCGTTAAAAATCGTCTGATTTTGTATAAGTACAGTATAATAAATAGAATTAACACCCTGTAATGTTTTTCCACTTATGTTTTAGAAAATAAGATATCTTCGAGATTTTTTAGTGGTGTCTTACATTTTTGTAAAAAACAATGGAATAATATATTTATTTTTTTCTATTGCTTGAATTAGAACTCGATAATTTATCTCCCATTAATTCATTAATTGTAAATAAATTCATAGTTACAATATCCGTGTGCCAAGGAAAAGCTTTTTAGAAGGACCGAAGAAATAATGACCGAATTAGAGAATTTGCAAATTTTAGAGATGGTAAAAAATGATATATAAGTGAAGTTTTGCGCCGTATAAACGAAGTATGTTTCAATTACGATGGTTAAAAAGAATTTGGGACTGTTATGAAATGACGTATAAATGCGAAAAATACAAACAATGATTTGCGGTCTTTTAAATATAATTCGGCTATCAAGAAAGAATTTTATTTTGGCTTGCATAGTTGTTTACACCATTCTTGAATTCTATCCGAACCATTAAGATTATGTAAGATAATAGCATATTATTTCTTCAGCCATATCTACAAAATAAATTGCATTTCTTTTAACTTTCATTTCAGCTTTTTTTATGCTTAGAAATGATTTAAATAAGCTCCAAAACTTTTTTTAAATTTCGATGATTTCTTCATTTGAAACTTATTGCTTCATTTAAAAGTTCACTAATATATTCGCCATCTATCATGCTGAAATAAAATAGATTAATTTATTCGTTCTGTCAGCAGTTTTCGTGTTTTAATTTTTGATAATTATTGATAATCAATCAAAAATTTGATAGAATAATTACATTAAATCTTTACTTTCATGTATATTTTTTAAATATACTCTCATGTACATTATTTTTAATTACTTTCATGTATACTATTTTTATTATAAAATCGTCTTTTCTGTAAATTATTCTAATACACAAAATCCTTTTATTACACCATGCCACTTTGTTAATTGTTCTTAATCATTGGTCGATGTAATCACTTGGAGAAAAAGGATATATCAGTTCTTTTTATCCACCGTTAAATTACTACTTTAAATCAATAAATAAATTTCCAAAAGGTGTTGAAACAAATTTCAAAAAACAATGATAGAGTAAATAAGTGTGCTATTTTTTTATATTTCAAAATCGTTTGTATCAAATTAAAAAAAAATTAAAGATAAAAATTACACAGGAAGGAATTTGGTATCCCTAAACAAATGAAATTTTTAATTTTGAGATGATGCCAAAATATTTCTTTTTAGATAATTTGTTCTGTAGTTACTGCAGAAGTTAACTCGAAATTTCGGTTAATTTATAATGAATTTAATATTTAATTAGCTTTTGCACTTTCTAGAGTTGACGATGTTCTTCGTCTTGTCTTAAAGAATAAGTACACATTTTGATTGAAATCGGCCCCTTTAACTGTTTCGACCTCTTCGAAAAATGCGTTTCTAAATTGTCATAAACATATGTATATAAGCATTATTTTGTTTGAAGCAGAAGGCAGGTTTGAAGACATAAATGGGACATTTTATATTTTTAAATTCATTTTAATCCATCGGGAAAGCATTATTTTATGTAAAGCAAAAGTCGGGGACGAAGAGAGAAATAAATTATCCCTCGTCTTATATAACAGGAGATATGGATAGGGAAAATATTATTTTACAGTGCTAATATATTATTAAGATTCTGATAGGGATTTCTGACACATGTCAATCACATGTAAAGGAAACACAGGGATCTTTTAAAAAGAATGTGCTTACTGGACATTTTTTATCTCTTCACGCGGAGCATGTGAATGTGTCGGCGTTTAGCCGCTTCAGCTTATCTTGAATTAATTAAGTAGAGACAGTGGAATTGGATCACGAAATAAGAGAATATTTTTAGAATGAAGTTACTATGGGCTAAATTAAGATAAAATCTTGGAAATTAAATTGAAATTAAGAATTTAAAATATCATTACATATATATAACTAGCTTTTCCCGCGACTTCGTACGCGTGGAAATAGATAGGAATTTATAGCATCAATGGCTTTATCTTTTGTTACTCCTGCGGATGCGTGTTTTTTCAACGCCAATTGGGACAACACAAATGTATGAACTTTCTACGCCAGTTGGGGTAACGCTATATAGATTATAAATTTTTAATTTCCTTTATTCTATTTTATTTTAATTCAAAAGTACTTCAGAATGAATCCGAAAGATCGATTAATTAACAATGTTTAATTTTAAATGCATCAAACACTAAGAACATGAACAGAATCATTTGAAATAATCGATCGAAAATATCTTAAGCCTTGCCTCTTCAGAGTGGGAAAGAAAAACAACTGAAGCCCTACTCATTTGGCGGTGTGGAAAGAAAGACTTTTGGCGGGAAAGTTAGTTTTTAATTAATAAAAAATTAACCACTCAATTAACCGGTAACCACTCAATTAACCGGTAGCCTGTGTCCTATTCCAGACTATAATCTACCTCTGTGCTAAATTTCATCTAATTCCGTTCAGCCGTTCTGACGTGATTAACTAACAAACATCCATCCATCCAAACTTTCTCATTTATAATAGTAGTATAGATAGTTAATTTTAAATATAATAACTAAACAGATATTATATAAATATAATAATTGTCATTGAATAAAATCTCCATAACACGAAATTGCACTTTTTCCATGACGAGTATACTTGTTAAAAACTGGTTAAGTTAACTGGTTAAGAGGAGATGTTGCACATGCATACATAAACAGCCGCAACGTATTGATACATTTTTTGCAGTTCGTCGCAATAGCTTGGGTCACCGGTAAGTGCGTATGTAATAGATTTGTGTTAATGAGCACGCTATACGCACCAAGTCCGCAGAGATATATACCCGCACACGATCTGTTTAGATTAGAGCATATTAGTCACGGTTATGATGATTAAAATGTATGCCATTAAAAGCCCTCATTCTCGTAATGCAAG
The DNA here is from genome assembly GCA_026543865.1 of Argiope aurantia. Taxonomy (NCBI): domain Eukaryota; kingdom Metazoa; phylum Arthropoda; class Arachnida; order Araneae; family Araneidae; genus Argiope; species Argiope aurantia. The sequence goes on along the minus strand of JAPMOR010100611.1, from coordinate 6,938 downwards.
TCACGATTTGCACTATCTCAGTCTTCATTTACGAAATATCTGGTTATAGTCCATAACAATAAAATACATTTTATTTCATATGCTGTGCAACGGTAATGTTTGACATACGAATGACGACGTTGGTGTTTATTGGCGATATTGTGTTTCTAGTTATAAATCTTCCTCCAAAATGCGAATATATTTTATTTTGCAGAAGAAAGGAGTGTCATCTTTAGCTGTTGAAATTTATTGGTACTTTCCTCTCAATAAGCATCACTTGTAAATTGTCAAAATGCAGGTTTTATATAATTATGTCACACTTTTGTTAAATGATATGCCGATTTTTTTTCAATATTATGTTTTTATTTTTCCGCCTTGTTTACGAGGAGATGGTATCGTAATTATTAAAGAAAAATTGATCTAGATATTTTGTTGAATTTCTGCGTTTCAGATCTCTCGAGTTTCAAAAAGCACTTTTTTTGAATTTTGACTGTCTGACACTCGAGTTATAATAACCAAAATCACAATCATTTACTGGCACGAATGTTACTTTTCTTCAAATTTGGTAAGAACTGCTCTACCGCCTATATCCATGCAAACACGATAATTCAAAATTACATATAATTGAATAGATAAAAAAATATGTATATAGATTCATCTTTAGAGTTTTAGATCTATATCAAAATTTGGCTACAGTTGGTCACAGGATTGACCGTCGGTCAGTCTCTAGTCTGTAGCAATTGTAGCGCTCGGGCCATGGTATTATTTTTTCGCCTCATGCCATCTTAAGTTTCTTTACAAGTGTAGTTAACACCCGGAGCAGGTGGGTGTAATTTCGATTTTTCTCTTCTTCCATATGTTAACAAGTGCCAATGCTTGGTATTTTTTAGGCTCAGATGATCTCTAGTGTTTTTCAAATATAAATAGCGCCTGGCGATTACGTAATTTTCATTAGTATCTTAGTAAATGTAAATATCATGTAGAGCGCAATATTATTTTGTACCTGTTTCGTTGTATTTGAGGTATGAACTTAACACATAAACGTTTTGTCTCAGAAGCTTCGCTTATGATAACCAGAAGGACAAGGGGAGCTTCTGTGCCCCTGCTGTTACTCTTTTCGCTACCCTCCTTGCAGGATGTTCAAATATATATTACTCCAAGTGACATCTGCTTTAAGCCTCTTTCTGATGCCCTGTGGCCTTATGGATCTGGTCATAAATCTGCCAACTGATCTATTGTAGGACCACCCCCACCTACGGACGGCGATCGGGAGCTTCTCGCAAATTCTCAGTAAATTGAACAGACATCAAAGGACCTCAGAAAACAACAAGAGGAGGGAAAGAGGACAAATTGTGCCAGACTGAAGGCGGACACGGGTCGTCGGAACAGGGCTTTAGTCAAATACATCGATAGTAAATAACATGAAACTGGCTCAGGATTTGGCATTATTTTTCAATCGATTATATCATCATACGGTGCCTGGAGCATATCATTATCTTTTCTCTCGTATCTATATTAATATTTTAGCAAGTGTAAATGTCGCCCAGAGCATTATATTATTTTTTCAGCCCTTTATTATATTTGGATTTATAAAGTTCCCTTTCCATTTCGCAGTTTAAAACAGTGCCTGAGGCATTTATGTCTATTTTACTCTAGTCGCGTCATCAGTGCAGCATGCCTTCTAATACCCTAGAGTGTCTTCTCTGGCGACATCTCTTTTGATCAATTTCATATTCGCCAACAGTAAATTAATAGCATATAATATTCAATCCTTCCTTTCGCTACTTTCATTTTAGAACCGTCTTCAACGGACATTGCTTTGAACTTAAAATTATTCTCTAATAAAGGGACCCGCAGGACAGAGCCTTTCCAATTCGAACATCTCCTTTGATCAATAGAGCGCACAGCAATGAAGACTCAAGCCTGCCAGGGCGAATTGTGACTGACAGGCGGGCTACCTCCTTTTATTTAATTCCTTTGAGCGGCATCTGTATTCTTTCATCTCCTTCCCACTTACCTTCCCACCATTCTGTGTTCTAAGAACAAAAATGGGATTTTTTCTCTCTCCCCCCATTTTTGCCCCTCTCCCTCTTTTCTAGAAACGATGTTACTGGCGATGCACGATGTCTTATGTAAATTTAGTAATATCCACAGAAGCGAATACTGGAGAAAAGGATGCGCTGTAATTTCTCCGCATTGTATGGAAATGCGAGTTCGAATGCGGATTGGAAGGAAGAAGATTTGGGGGTTTGCTGGCAGAAGTGAAATGGGAAATCTTTTGCCTTTGCGTTGTATTTCCAGCAACTTCTTTTTTTCCTCTGATTCGTTTCATTCTTAGGCTCGAAGTGCTTTCGATTCAGCATTTTATACCAAACGTGTTTAATTTCTAATGTATTTTATTGGAAAGAAATATCGTTTTGTTATTATAAGATTTATGTTTGTAAAGATTTTATTTATTTTTTATTTTTGTCTCGTATTTGTGGAAAATTTAAAACTTCACTCTTTCAATATTCTTTCAAATTATCCTTCTCTTTTTACTTTTTATAATTCGAAAAGTAATTAGATTCAGACTTATTATTATTTGCCCTTTTATTCAGAGTGTAATTGAAATATCCAAAGCCATTTATTTCATCTTTATATATGAAATGATATCTCTTAATTTAAATCTTCATTCATTTCATAATTTTTTTAAATCTTAAATGAGCCCATGTTACTTAATTTTAAAATTCTCTTTTATTTTACATTTTTCTCTTTTATTAACTCTAAATTCTCTTTCCTGATTTAATTTTTTTTATTTAAATGTTAGTAACACGCGCTCTAAAAAATTTATGACAATTGCAATTTCTCACTTTCCGAGCGAAGGGATAAAAATTCTCTTAACACTTACGCATTCCTTTCAGAGATTCTTAAGGTTCCCTTTCCTCAGTCGATACTTGTTAAAGAAATCCCTAATAAAATCACTAAAGGGAAGAACTTCTTTCTCTTTATCTCATGTGTATTGGTGCGGACGGAATTGGAATATCTAAAGCCATCTAATCTTTATATATATAATGATGTCTCTTAATGTAAATTCAAATTAATTTCATAATTTTTTTATCTTAAATTAGCCTGTGTTAGTTTATTTTAAAATTTTCTTTTATTTCCTGATAAAAAAAATCCAGTTTTTTATTTAATTATTGCTAACGCGAACTGTAAAAAATTTATGACTATTGCAATTTCTCACGCTCCGGTGAAGAGATAAAATTTTCTAACAAGTACACATTCCTTTCAAAGATACCTAAGGCTGTCTTTCCTCAGCCGACTCTTGTCAAAGAAATACATAGTAAAATCACTAAAGGGAAAAACTTCCTTCTCTTTGCTGTTGTGTTTTAATGTGAACAGACGTATTCCGCTTTTCATCCCCATGTGCAAATTATTGCCCTTCCATTACGAAGTAAATTGAAGTTTATTCTAAAAGTGTCATCTTCTCTGTCATGCATCTATTAAAATTATGCTACATATAATATATAATATGAAATTCAGTTGTGAAATACTTTCTATAAGGAGTTAGCTGTCTTTTTAATCCAAAAATTAATTTATTTAGTTTTTTAATATATTACTTGAAATAAACGAAAGATTAGCTTCCAGTTTTTAGGTTGTAATTAAATCAATGAAGGTTTAAAAAAAAAAAAAACAGTGCTCGAAGTTCGATTATGAAGTGTTCAAGATAGAAAAAGGCAGTTTGCATCGCGATCTTGGCTCTTCCTCGTTCAGAAGTTAAAGAATTTCTATATTAACTATAATTTCTATATTTTTGTAAGGCACTAAATAGTTATTATGTGTATGTAATAAATACTTTTACAACGGCATCTTTATAAGTGAGGCTACTTTAATTGGTCTTAATTCGGTAGCTTGGTTCCAGTGAGTTTCACCGCTTATGTTGAAGACGATTGACAATGATAATTAGTTACAGTAGTTTTACCTAGAAATTATTTATTTATTAACTTTTATTTTTTTTAATTATCTTAATAGGGAATACAAAAATAAAAAAAATGGCGAATTGAGCTAATAAGTGGTGTGATGATGCCGTACCTCCAACTGCTGCGGAAATTGAGTGAAAACTACGGAATTACGGATATGTAATGAAAAAGTACGGAAAACTTCAGAAAGCGGATATAAATACGGAAAGCTACAAAATTCGCTGAAAAACCCTTTTACCGAATCTTACTCATTGCAGTATAGATAGTGAAAGTAATTTTAACATGATAAAAAAAAAAGAAAAAAAGAAAAGAAAAGAAGGGACTTTTCCCCTCTTCCAGAATTATGTTCCATCATGAATACAAAAGTTCTGAAGTCGCTCCTCGTAACAAAAATAAATATGAGAGTTAATAATGAAAACTGAGTAAGGATACTTTAAGAAAAACAAAAATGCTCGTCCTGTAATGAAACAAAATTTTAAATGTCTAATAAATAGTATTAATTTATTTGATCAACAAAATCGAGTGATACAATTTTTTTGAAATTGTTTCTCTTATATATCTAGTCAATAATAAATTTTTTAAATAATTTTGAATGATGTTTTAATTAGATAAAATTCTTTGGAAGTATCTATTTTTCAATAATTTGTTGATATTACATTATATGCAATTTCTTGGTAAAAGATGTTATTGATAGGAGGGTATTTAGTGCTGTAAAGGTTTTCTTTCTGGTTTATAAAATGCCACACCATTTATCTGGCATCCTCTTTTAATGATGTGGCTTCTACGAGTGAAGTGCGTATCTTCGTGTCCGACATTACATAATGGTCATTGATCGCAGTGATCTAAGAAATAATAATCTTTATCTTTAAAAATTTCAGATTTTTGTATCTTTAAATATTATACGAAGACTCAAATATAATGCGAAAAGGAACGTCCGCATCTCTACTCAGAAGATACCTTCTTCTTGTGTACAGCCGACCACACTTCCACCACTGAACGTAGCAGTATCTATAGGATTTGTTGTGGCCGACTGCTGTCTTTAGCATAGTCCGTCCATAACACTGACCGATTGACCAAACTGACATCTTCTTTGAGGCAATTGGCTCCTAAACTCAGAAGACACTGTTGGTAAAATGCTTTTTTATACATATTCATTGAGAACCACCGGAATCGTACGGCAGTGTTTCGGCTGCTTATTTGAAAGAATTTCGTACTAGGGCATGGTGTTCACTTGCGATTTGTGTTAGGGGTGTAATTAGTGACATTAAAAAGTGATTCATAACAGTTGGATAATGCTATTTCGATTTTTTTTTTCCTAGCTTCTGGGGAAAATGATTTGTATCATTGAAGAATTTGTCTGACACTTCTGTCTCACAGAAGGTATATGTGAAGTATCCAACTGCTATCAATGCACTTCACGCTGTTAATGTTTTCCCGACATTTTAGCGCTAATGATTCATCTGACACAAATGTCATGCGTACATCAACTGTAAGTGACGAACAGTTTGGTACATTGTTCGAAGTGTTGAGTAGGGTGCACCTACCTACTGCTATCTATGTTGGAGAGGTAGTTAGCGACATTTTAGCTGTGCAGCTCTGTAGAGAATAGTCGGAAGTATGTATGTATTACCAATTAATGCCTTTCTGACATTGTGTCGCCTATGACTTTTCTGACACATATCGCAGGTTACAGTATCGACCTGATATGGTTGATTGGAGAGGGAGGGCCCCCTCTAAGCACTCTCTCGTCAACTTCAGTGAAATACTTCACTGGGCACTTCTTGTTATCTGGCTCTTTTTCGTATTGACGAAGAAAAATAGTAACTTCACCATTAGAGACATCGATCTAAATATTGCAAATTTTGCGCAGGTCGATTCATTCTATGAAAGCATAGTCTTTTCCTTCTTAATTTCTAATGATATATTTAATTGACCATTGAAATTTTTTTTTTCTATAGAAAGGGTTCTTGCAGTATTTATTTATTATTTTTTCATCGATTGTCAGATGAAAATTTGGAAAAGGGAATGCTTTCTCAGATATTGTCTTCATATTCAGTTGCGGTTTAAAACTTTGAGTTCTATCCCAAAATACCCCTCATGGTTCAAAACGGGACAAAACAAATCAATTTTTATTGATTTAAAAAAGAACATAATTTTATTTAAATGCAGACAAGTTTCCATTTCTTTCATTTTATATTTACCTTCTCGAAATTCTGATTCTTATTTGTGGTTATATTTATTTATGTTAGAGGTCATTGCCTTTCAGAAGCTGTGAAAGTCTGATTTAAATCAGTTTAAACAGACGAACTGTGAAGTTCAGCTATAACTGATCTGTGTTTTAAGACCTTGTTAAAACGTAACTCACATAAAGCCTTTCTTTTTAGTTTGGGCAGAAACCATGCCATTTTCACGTTTATATATAACTTAATGTTCCTTGATGATCTTCTTTTTAATGGTTGAAGGGTCGTTAACTGTATTTAAAGATCGTGCCTTTGTTTCGGAGTAAATGTTTCTAATTATGTTTTCGACAGTGTCCATTAATAAAAAATGCCTTTCATCTCAAAGTGAAAGATTTAGCATTTACGATTTTAGCGTTGCCTTCTTTATAGAGTTGACCTTAATTCTTGAAAACTTGAAAGCAATTGATGGAAAGCTTTCTCTACGTTCCATTCCTACGTTCGAATCCATTGAAGCGTTTCAAAAGTGTGTCCCAAACAAAGCGACTCCTTTCTAATTCATTGGATCATTTAAAAGAATAGTATTCTAACTCTGCTCTTTCATGAGCAAAATGTATGTCTCGAAATGTTTGTGTTTTTGTTTCAAATCAATTATGATTTTATCTCAGAGAACTTGAAATTGCACTAATGCTTCGTTTATCCTCTTTAATAATTTTAGGCATTTTTGCTTTCTGTTATGCGAATAAGGTAATACCATTGATGTTTTAGGTTTAAATTGGATTTGCAAATATTAAACCTAGAAACAGCTTTATCTAGAGTATGG
>JAPMOR010100606.1:13034-30553 GCA_026543865.1 Argiope aurantia | reverse complement strand
TTTTTTCATATAGTTCATTTATTTTATAACCGTAATTCTTATTTTTGTGTTTTGATGTATAAGGAGAATAATAGTAACTAGTACAAATAAAAATAAAAATCATTCTTGTATTCTAAATAAGATTTATTCGATGTATCTTTTCTTTAATAGTTTTTATAAGAATGTGATATTAAGAAAAAAACATCGACAAAGTAATAGTTTATAAGAATGTGTTAAGACGTTTGCATACACTTTAGGCAAAAACCATTAAAATATCAAAGTCTGTTGTGCAGATTATAATTTAAGCTTTGTATGTTTTCCAAATAATTTGCTTTAAGTTTTTCTGAACCATCTTTTCAACATTAAAAAAGCAAAGAAAAAAAGTAATATGTACATATTTTAGAAAATTAAGAAAGATAATACATATAAAACTGTAATTTACTATAAAAATAATAAATTTCTGAAGATTAAATAGGTCGCACCTATTTAATCTTCAGAAGGAACCATGGCATACAATTGGCCTTTTGACTATCCGTGGCGGCATTTAAACAATTACTATTTTAGTTGAAGGTAAAGTAGTTTTAAAGAGGCAGTTTATAACATCCATTTTATGTACATGTTTTTAAAATGCTTGATTAGAATTATCGCTAAATATGATCCTTATAAGTTATACCATAGTTAGTGTTCAATTGAAACTAATAATAAGAGTGGGAATATCAATAGATTGTCATTTTTATTAAGGAATTCACCGTTTTCATTCTTTTATCAAATATTTGATAGCTAAATTTTATTTTATTGTTCATAATAAAGAACAAGAGATTATGTTTAGTATCTGTGTAATTTGCACGATGCACAAAAATGTGAATTTAAAGAAATCTAAAATTTAACGCTGAGTTAAAGAATAGTTGAAACGGACAATTGCGTTCAAAATTGCACTGTGATTCTATAAGACATGATTCTATTAGGGTGATTCAGGCTCAGAATAAAACATATCAGTGTAAGGTTATTTAGATAACAAGATTTTAATGTCCATCGTAGTTTGGTAGAAACATTTTATGATAAAATAATGAAGATCAATGTAGTCATAAGACATTCAAATGCATTTAAAAAATCCTTGTACCGTTCCACTGGTCCCCAAAGGCAGATAATATTATATTTTAAATAGCCACTCTTAACTCATTAACAGGTTTGCTCATGCGCCATGCGTTTATCGATTTATCTCAGTTTTACAATTTTAGACAACATTTAAGTTATTCAAAATTGTTATAATGGTACATAAAAATTACAAAAATAAGTAAATATCTGAAGTGTTTTATATGAATTCTCTATAGAATAAAAGCGACAAAACATTCCCAAAATAGCAGGCTTTATCTAATTCCATAGCAAAGAAAATAAATCAATGAAAGGGTTAAATAAGGAATAAAAATAGAATGAAAAAATGTTAATCAAATTGCATTAGAGAAATCATTTGTTCGTGTTTTCAAAGCATTATTTATAAACCATGGATTAAAATTCAATGCAAAATAATCACAAATCAGATTTCTAATTTTTTTTTCTCCCTGTTCAACGGAAAAAGCATGTTTAGAATCCTTAAAAGTAGTACAACACCACATTAGTTTTAAAAAATTCCACTCGAGATTCTCTTATTCCGTCAAATCTGCAACTAACAAAAGTGAATCTTTTAAGAAGGTGAAATCTTAGAGTGTGGGCTGTTAAACATCCATCAAAGTCACGCATTCACGTTTTTTTTTTCCTTTGAAAGGTTTCGCTTCATCGGAAACAACGCTTGTTGATGTATATTTTAATTTATAAAGGATGAATTGTTTGGCGTTTATATCTGTGGCTCGTGTAAAGATATCGCTCACTTCAATGAAATAAGAGGAAGTGATTTTCTTTATGAAGAAGCTTCTTAATGTCTTTATCAACTTTAACTATACTAATAATAAAGGGCAATGCGTGTATGTGTGTGTTAGATTCTATAGAGATGACTGTAAATTTAGAACTCTCAAATTGAGTATAAATATAATATAGAGAATGGGAATGCGTATCTCTCAGTAAATTCTTTAGAATATTAATTAATTAAGAATTCAGATTGTATAAGATTGAAGTAATGTATGTCTCCTACACCAGATTGCGCAGTTTTATTTATTGTAGATGTTTTCTCCCTTTTATTTATTTATTTTATTATATGTATATGTTGTTCATTTCAAGATCCTGAGACGACCCCTTTGCGACGTTTCTATCTCACTAAGAGGTGAGACGAGGAAGAAGAAGAGCATTTCCAGTATTCTTTGCCGTTCTTTGACCTTGATTTCCGCTCTATTAGATACATTTTAGTTCAATTTTTTTCACATGTATGTGAGTGTCATGTCGTTTCTGATCGTTTTAATTTATTTTAATTCAGTCCACGAGTAATTCGAGTTCACTTTATTGTTAATTGTAAACATCTCCATCTCTCATCTTTCCTGTCACTCTTATTTTGACGAATATTCTCATCCTAACGCATGCAAAATAGAGCGGAGAGATTTAAAATCCTTTGACAAACAATAAATAGTTTCAGTTTAGCCTTTTAAGAGTGCGGTAGTGTGAATTTATTTCTCTTCTTATGATGAATGCAGCATGTCTTCCCTTGAATCATAAGTTGAGACATTTAGAAAAGTTTAACCCTTAACTGGGGAGGTGAAATTTTAGGACTTAACTGAAGAGACCGCATTTCATTTACACTCAAATTAAATTTTCTAATGATTGTATTAGTATGAAAAATTGCCAATATATTTTGAAGATATTTTTCTTGATATATAGATATGTTTTAGAAATTTTTCAAAATATGTTATCAATGAAAAAAGTAAATGTGTTGGAACATACATTTTCTTCTCAAATTACATGTTACTATAAATAATATTCTTGAAAAAGCATATTACTTCTTACTTTTTAAATCATATTTATTTTGACAGTATATGAAGGTATACAGAAGCCATTATAATATAAAATTCAAGAATTATATGAAAAAAAAATGACAATTGGTAAAATTGATGCTTTTTTTTTTATCGGCTTGTGTGATTTTCATAGCACGGTTTTCTAGGGCATTTTAAGCATATAGGTTAAGAACTAGTATAAAAATCAACCTCTAACGTCTGTATATATATATATATATATCTTGGTATATTAATATATTTTATAAATTTTTCCAAATATATTATCACTAGAAAAATTAATTATGCTTGAACATATGTACATATCAAAATCAGTTGAATGCGAATTCTCTTAGAAAAACTCTTCTGTGCAATTATCCTTATTACTAAAATAACTTTCTCCTTCATTTAAAAGTGTCTGGAGCACTGCTTCATAATAGGATCAGTAAACTGGATGATATTTCGGGGCCCAAGTTTTAGCGCCTTCTGCTAAGCCTTGTTTATCACTGGGACACTAACAGGGAGATGCGGTCTTAGAGACCACTCTCGAAGAAATAACTCGATTATTTTAAAAAGCATCTGCTGAAATCTGTTGAAAGAGTGCACGTGTATTGACGATCACTAAACAGGAAGCTACAGGGTCAATCCATTTAATTGAGCTAAAACCAGAATAGGGGTGACAGAAAATCCATCGCTAGCGGTCTCACAGACTGCACGTCCCCTGTTAAGGGTTAATCTAAATATATATCCATAAACTTTATACTCTGTTATGTGCAAAGATGATAACGAGAACAGGAAAAATCATCGAGATGTTGGCGCCTTTAAGAGATAACTGCCAAAAATATTATTACTAAAAAATTATTTTTAGAACAATTTAAAATTCAAAAGGTTATCTTTTTTAAAGTATAAATTTACTTAAAGTGTTTTATTTCTTGAGCATTGGCGCTTTTTAAAGCGCTTTATTGTATGCTTTTCCATAATTATTTTATTTTTGCAAGAAATTCAGTTCATTTTGATTATTTCATCTTTATTATTTTTCTTGTTTATTACCTCTTGTTTAATTATTTTAGTTATTTCCTGCATTACCAATCGAAATATTTCTATTGGATAATATGAAGTCATAAATAATCCTTATAACAACATATAGCGAGAAATCATGGTTTGAAATATATGCGAAATAAGAGCGAAGAAAACTTTAGATACTTTTATCTATATTTAAAATTTCAGTCAGAGGAAAGAAATTGGAAGAAACTAAATACTTCAAGTTAAAATCTTCCCGAATCAGCAATATTGAGATTTTGGATTTAACATATAACCCTATTAATGTATTTTGCTTCATTAACGAAATGACTTTAGGCCATAAATTATTCTTAGGTGCCTTATGGAACTTATGTCCACGATCAAATCAAGTCCACAAATAATTTAATCTTTTAACTCCTATCATGACCTCAATATCAGAAAAGTAGACGTTTTCATAACTGAACATTTTATTGCAAATTAAAATCGCTTGATTATATAACATTGAAATTATCTGATCTATTCATTCAAAAAATTCAATTACTAAATACTACAGCGATTGTTTAATAATTATCTTTGTTTTTTTTTAACATTGCGATTAAATGATGTTTTTCATATCATGCGCATCATTTAGAATAAGAAAATGTTATATGTTCGACAAAAGCCCTAGAGTTGAGGAGTTGAAAATTTTGAGTTTCTAGATTTATGATATCTATAACATAATTGATTTTATTAGTAGAATGTCACTGATCTTTAGTCTTCTCTCTCTCTTCAATTTTAAGTTTATATTATCAAGTCAAAATGTGATTTAATACTTTAAAATCTATTACAGATTCAACAAAGAGAACATAAACTTTTTCTCAATAAATTCATTTATTGCAAATCAGTATCGTTGTTTTCACAATATTGACGTAATTCTGTCTTTTAACCCTTTCAAGTGCAGTAATGTCAAAAGGGGGCACCAATTTTTAAAAAAATTCTGTAAAAAACACTGTTGGTTTTAAAACTCAAAATTTTTTTGGAAGAATTGCAATTGGTTTCTTTTCTAAAAAAATAGACGGCAGCCTGAGTAACTTTGTATTGTTATTTTTTGTATAGATTTTATGTTAAACATGCCTCGATTTTTTGACTGAAATGTGGGATTTTTTTTTTTCAGTTCTCAAGAATTGAAACTTTATCGAAATCAGTCACCCGTATTCTTACAAAATACGTGAGATCTTAAATTAAAATTCTTTTGAAGCTTCTAATTAATTTAAGAACGAACCAAAGATATTTTTTTCTGGATGGTTTCTTTTGGGGACACCACCCATTTAGGACATATGTTTCTTCGTTCCCTTATCTTCTGTTTTGTCGTTTCTCGTATTCGTGGGAAAGCTATGACTTGATATTTTTCCTAAAAGGGTGCAATGCAGAGTTTGTGTTGGCGGAAAGGGGGGAAGGTGCTTATTGTTCTCTGAGAAGATGTGTTCTGTGCTGTTCCAAAAAAAATGTGTATAAAATAAGAACAATGTACAAAACATGAAATGTCCCATTTTATGTTAGATAAAAAGACACTTCTACATGTTTCAAAATATTTCATGCCAAATAAAAAGTAATTCTTAATTTTTTTGCTTTTTATTTGATATTTATGAATTTAAATTTAAGTTAATATATATTTTTAGCATTTTAGTTAGATAGTTTTTATTCTTAATTACTATTTTGTATTAAATTGCAATGATTTCTATTTTTTATTATTTATATATATGATATAATTTAGAAATTTCGTAATAAATATGTCATAAATAGTATTTTAAATATTTTAAATGTTTTAACTTACCTAAAACATAAATGAAAATGTTTATTAGTCAAAAGTATTCAACATTACTGCTACTATCATAAGAAATTTGCGCAATTATATCGAAAGATTTCCTTACACAAAGATTGCTGTAGACGGACGGTGTCTCAAACTAGGACATTACCTCTTGTAAAGGGAGGAATATGAAAAAAAATATATAATTACTGCTACTATCATAAGAAATTTGCGCAATTATTTCGCAATATTTCCTTAAACAGAGATTACTGTAGACTGGCGGTGTTTAAAACTTGAACATTACTCCTTCTGAAGAAAGGGATATGAAAAAAAAAAAATTACTGCAAAATCTATGTCTACGCAACCTATTAATAGAATTGATTGAGTTTTTTCATTATGTTTCATGTGGCCTGGCACTGAAAGGGCTAAGAAAATATCAGTTATCAAAATAACTCATTATATGTAAGCATTTGATGTTTCTGAATCTTACTGCCCAAAAATGCCTCTGACATCATATTTATCGATTTTGAATAAAAAAAATCCTATATGTTTCTGAAGAGCCCTAAAATTGAGGGGTTAAAAGCCTTAAATATCTGAATTTATGATATAATCCTTTTAACATGATTGGCTTCATTTTAGGAATGTCTTTGGCCTTTAATCTTCCTTTCTCTTCAACGAGGGCTTCTCTTACCAAGTCAAATGAATATATAATTTAATATTTTAGATTCGTTTATGGTATAAAGTAGAAATATTATTGCAATAAATGGTATTATTGCAAATTAGTATCATTTGATAGAACAATATTGTAATCATTTCAATTCTGCAAACATATTACTAGTTACTGAAATTATTTATTACCAATTGTCATTTGAGTTCTCAGATTATTCGTATTTTCGACTAGATTAAAATTTCCGATTACCGATCACTTGGAAGAAAACTGTTTGATTTTGGTATAGGGTGTGGACTGCAATTGGTACAGAGGACGTAATGAACATATTTTGCAACGTCCGTTGCTCTAATTTCTAACTTCTTTTGGGATTATGTTTCATTTAAGCTCTCAGATCTCCTCCATTTAATTAACAACATTAGTTCACTATGAATGTTCAATTCAGTGATTATATGCATTAGTTCCGAAAAGGTCTATTTCCATTTGTATATTTCGATGCTTTATGTTTTGAACAAACTTTATTTCCCTTAAAAATTTTTTTCTTTATAAAATTTAGTTTTTGACCCGAATAATCATTTCAATCTAAACTGTTTACTGTTCGTCTCGAAAAAAAAATACAAGGATGAAATCGAACTTCACAGATTCAATTTCTGAAGAGGGAAAAAAATGTCACAATAATTAAATATTTTGGAGAATCTGTGATAAAATAAAACAACACAATTTTTGTGCAGACTTTTTTCAAGTAAATAAAGTAATTTTTTGTAATGTAGTAGCAAATAATGTAGATTTTTGTCATGCAAATAATGTATGTAGTTTTTTGATTAGAACATTTTTATCTAAAGTAAAACACAAAAACTACAATTCTTTTAGAAATATAACCCTTAATATTGCCCGAAAATATATACGAGATTGGTTGGTTGATTAAAATATAAATTTAAATATCAGTCGCATATGTTTTGTGCACTGAAACACATTTTTAAAAATAAAAATGTTGAATATTATAATTAAAAGCCTTTAAAAACTTATGACTTCATTAATGCATGATTCAGTGGTTCTTATTTTAGTATATCTTATGTCTTAATATATGATTTAGTGGTTACTGCCAAAAATGGTGCCTTGCATAATAAAGTTGAAGGGGAAATGTTCAGAATTTGCCATATAAAACTGTATCTAAAGCAACTTAATACAGTTTAGAAAAGTCGAAAGCTGACCTTCCAATTGACGCTGAAATTTGTTGTATAATAATGCAAGTTTTAGTAAAATAATTTTGCGTAATGCATTGAATAAACTATATTATGATGATAAAATGTTTTTTTTCAATGTGGCTTCTTTTATCTAAGGACAAAAGTCGATATTTACATATCAAGTATAAGTATAGTGGCTATGTTTACATAGAATATATCCGGATAGACTTACTAGAATAGAATAGACACGGATGAAAGAGGTGGCATAGTAGATCAGTGTTAAATATGCAGCAATATACCTTTATATCTATTGAAACACTTTTTTAAATAAAAATTTCAAAGTTTGCAAAAGAGAATTTCTTAAAAAAATTCCTATTACATCATTAATATATGATGCTGTCTTTTCTTCAGTGTCATTCAATGCACTGTCAACTAATGTTGTCAAAAAAATTAACGCTAAGAAAAAATGAATATAATACGTCATATAAGAACCATTGGTAATAACTAACTTAAATTTCAATATCGAAATGATTTCTTTAATCAATATATATCCAATATTGCTGTCTAAAATATTGCGAGATTAAAAATGAAGCTCTTACTTGTTAGTGCCTACAAAATGCAAAATAAATTTATTAATAAATCAATTTAAAACATGTACATGGCTGTATGAGCATTAATAAATAAATAAACTGATACTTTTGACTTCATATAATTTTTCATGTAGTTTGGACAATTATCGTTAATAAAACTGAGTTATTAAATTTTACAAGGTATTTAAGCTAAAATGTATTATTGTTCATATTTTTTTTCAACTTAATTAAAACTAAGAGTTTCCATGTGGCAATAAGTTATCTCTTAATCGTTAACCCATAATTAAGAAAATTATTAAAGCTTTTTTTCCATGATTTATTTAAAAAATACTTTTAAAAATCATTCCAATATTAACCCTTAAAATTCTTTAAAGGTTAATATTGTTTTCAAAATTAGAAAAATGTCATTGAATTGAAACAGATGCTTGTTGCATTATAAAACTTTTTAAAAAAGAAATCGACTTAATAACTTTCAGTAAATTACACTCGCCATACTAAAAAGAATTGTGAATGAAGGCAGTTTCTTCCACGACCAAATGCATCCATTAATATATTAAGTAGAGGTCCGATATGACCATCCGTGGAATGGGCGAGGGTGAAAGGGGCGAGGAATTTAGTCGAGCATTATTTCATTTCCACAGCCCGAACGGAATTCTGGAATCCGCATTCATAATGCTTTATGTCCGTCCGTCCGTCGAGAGATGATTGCCGCCTCGAAAATAATGGCTCTTTCTTTTCGACTCATATCAATAAATTGTGTATGCTATTGGTTTTTAAAAGATATTGGAGTGAAAAACACATAAAATTATTTTTGTGTGACTAAATATGTGTAATATATTATTTCCACAGTTCAGCGTTTATGTAATGTCAAACTTTCATTTTAATCATTATAGATTAATATTAAATAATTAACGCTTCTCTTACAAAAATATTAATAAAACTCTGAGTTTTGGATGCAGATTTATGGGTTTAAAATCATTTTGTGTGACATAATATACTTTATTTGCACGGTTAAGTGTTTGTTTAATGTGAAACATAGTAACTTAAATTTTATTTATTATATATTAATATCAGACAATGAAAGTTTCTTTTACAGAAATGTTAATAAAAATCACAATTTTGAAATATATTTATGTGTTTCTTTTCGTAAGATATATAACGATGAGAGGAACGTAAACTTTGAAAAAAGTTATAAAATATGGGATTATCTTTTTCCTCTAAAATATATTTTTAAAAATTAGCTGTGAAGTAATAAGACGGCATCTCTAAATAAAATGGGGTTTTGTTGAAAATCGGATGAAATATGACTTTTTGGTTAAAAAGAGGCATACAGCTGAAGTCTTAAAGTTTTAAAGTTTATTAAATGATATTTCAAAAACTAACAGATACGATAAGAGATGTATTATCTAGCTCCTGAATTGGAAATTAAGCTGTATTATTATCTAGTCTCTCTTTTGATTGAGGCTAATAAATAGCAAAAAAATGTTTAGTTTTTCACTTTGTAAAGCATTAAATAACGGTGAAATCTTTCTGAGTGAAAATATGGCCTATTATGTTACACTGATTATTTTCATATCTGTTAAATATTTTCTTCAAGAACTACAGAATATGCTGATAAATTAATAATAAGCAATATTATATTATATATACATTTATATGCATATATAATAGAGTATATATACATTTGTTCGCAATTTTTAAATACTATTTTTTTACCTTCTAACTTAGCAAGATTTAAAATTTCGAAAAATAACCTTTAAAGAGGTAAATTAGCATGCAAATGTTACTTATGCAAGTAAAGAATTAAGCTTGTTGTTGCTTATCTCCCTTGTATTGAACTCCATTTCAAACCAAGTCCTATCAGTACCAAGTTTCATATCAGAAATTCTAAGTGTATTAACTTTAAAGGTAATTTATTAAGATATTGTCAGCGATTTATTTTAATATATTAATGAAATTCAAACGATATTATGTTCCCAATTATTTTTCTGTCAAAGCATAAATATGTTGTAGTTATAGATACACTGTACAGATGTATTTCATTTATTGTTTCGATTTTCCCATTGTTCATTGTCCGATTTGAGTTTAATTTCCTTCCGTATATTCACACATTTGTAGTTCTGAAAATATTTTCAAAAATGGGGGGGGGTAAATTATACTTTTTTGACGAAAGAAGACTTGGAATTAATTTTAAATGCTTGTTTTAAATTTCATTCAAGAATTTTAACCATACTTGAAATATAAAATTTCTGATTTTTTGAGGCATTTGGCGTAAATGTTGATAAAGCTGATAGTTTTCTATATTCTTATCAGTGAAACCTGATTGCAATAAATTATTCTAATGCAACTGATGAACCTGCACTGATAATAAGCGATACTGTCAATTAGAATTCCACTCGCATTCTCTCTATAGTGGTAATAATTCTTCATGAAATGATTTGCTTTCATTTTACTATCGACTAAATTGGTATAATAAAGTATGTTATTATAAGTTAGTTTAAAATTAATTTTAAATAGTTTGGAATATTCAATATTATATGATGGAACTTTGTTTATTAAAAAGATATTTAATTCCTTTATTCCATAAATGATGAATTAATTTTATAATTCCCTAAATATTGCTAAAAAGAAGATTTAAATCATATTTAGTACCTGTTATCTAGATTTAGAAATATATATATATCTTCATAATAAAAAAAAACATAACTATGTATGCCTGCATGATATATGTAATGTACAAGAGACGCACCCCCTATCGGCTTAAATCGCTGTCTTCGTAACAGCGGGCTTGTCTATGTGCCATAAGACAATAACATATAAGTTATATAAATATAACAAAATATTTCTTCAGTGTCAGTGCATGTTTTTAACATCTGAAGATTGTATTATATATCGCAGATAAAAAATAACACTTGTTATTTCAATAAAATTTTGAAATATCAATTTTTTTTTTATTACACAAAATGTATGATTTTTGTTTAATATTTAGCGTATAATCCTTAATTTATGTGACAAAGTAACTAATTATCTATAATTGTGATTGTCCTATTTATTATTAATCATTCTTTTTTGTCGCATGATATATCGTCTTTTTCCATGCTAAGATATGTAAAATTAATGATTGCATGCATTTATTTTCTCTTAAGTAATAATTATCCTCACATTTTTTGGGTCTTGTTACTATTTCAAAATCTTAATGGAAATGAATGATGAAACAGAGAAGTGAGTAATAACACGATAATAATAATAACAGAAATGATTTTAATTAATAATAATAATTTCACCTAAGTGATAAATAATTACTTGATAATTCCTTTTTTTACATAGTAATATTGCATTACAGGGACATTTTTTTAAAAAAGTTTATTGTATTGGATTCGAAACAACAAACCAAATTACAGAAAATTACTTTCTCAAAATAGCGTATTGCAATATTACTGGAAGTATATTTGCTGAAGATAATGATTTTATTGACTGTAACGGAAATATAAATTGGACATTTTGGAACAGAAAATAACATAACATTATTTCAGTGCGATTAAAAGTGTTTTTCTTCTAGTAAATATTATTTCGATTATAAATATGTACAAAAAATTCGATATAAATGTTATTAATCATTATTTTATATATTATTTATTGTACTGAATCGAGTTAGAAATGATTTCTGAAAATATTTCTGGAATTCACTTAATCATTTAACAATAAAAAAATGTAATTTATTTTTTTAATTGTAAAGGAAATATTATGTATTTTTTGCATAACAGACAACAGAACAACAGAAGTTATTGAATTCCGTATATTGTTGAGTAAGGCTTAGTGCTTTAAAGAATATAAATAAGTAGGTGATTAAAAAGAACATGAAAATAGTAATAAATATTTAAAAAAAACTAATTTACAAATACAAGCAAAGTAATAATTGCAAAATGTTTAAAAATTGTTAAAAAAATGTTATGTTAAAATTATTTTTAAATGTTTAAAAATGTTAATTGTTAAAACGTTTAAAAATGTTAATTGTTAAAACGTTTAAAAATGTTAATTGTTAAAACGTTTAAAAATTGTAATTAATGCAATGAAAAAATGAGGTTACATTGCATTATCAATCAAAAATGATCCTCATAAATCCCTAATACCAATAAATATTGACTAGGATTATTATGGTTCAAAACTGTAAAGATGAAGTCAAATTACTCAATATACGGATTTTTAAAAAATAAACTGCTTCAAGGTGCAATCATGATGGTTTATTGAAAAAGAAGAACAAAAATTGCATAGAAAGCATTTTATCACAATACATACTACACAATGTCAAATGCGTTTGATGAGAAACAATGGATTCAGCAACGATTTTGATTTTAAGTGCAAAGTTGCTTTTCTTCAGGAAACCGTTGATTATAGATACTTGATTTGTGAAACCTTTACACAGATGAATTAATTTAAGCCGAATTAATGGATTTAATCAAAGTATAGAACTGGCAAAGTTTGTCTTTGTTATTCTGGATAAATGATTTTAAATTTTTCTTCAGGATCCTGGATAAATGCTTTTAGACTTTTCTCCGAGATTCTTGGATAAATGTTTTTTCCTTTAATCATTTGGGGCCGCGGTAGCCTAGTTGTAAGGTCTCGGCTACAGAACCGGGGGATTTCAGGTGCAGGATTCAATTCCACTGAAAAACCGTCCTCTAAAAGGGCTTGGTGTTACGTTAAATCCGGAGGCGCCAAATATCCTCTCGTTGTGTGGTGTGGAAATTTGGAGAGGGAGGTACCAGCTCAGGAGTCTTTCTCGTCATCAGATAATAGCTCAAAATTACGAGTTCCTCTCTAAGTAGCCCTAATGTTGATTTTAAAAAGTGAGGCGTTAATATAATTAAACTAAACTCCATCCATCATTTCTGTCAAAATATATCGTTACAATTATATATAATAGAGATTAAATAATATTTTTGTTTCCTCCAAAGTGGACCGAATGTGATAGTTGATGGAATCATTGTCCCAAAATAAAATATTATTGGGAGTTAAGAAACGTAAGTAACAATGTATTATTTCTAGAAAATAATAAATAATGTATAATTATCACTGTAAAGAACAGAAAATTTTATTCTAATAATGTTAATTTTTTATCAGCTTAAATTGAATAATTGATATATCTTTGAGTAAACTATGCGAATGTTACTTCCGAAAGAAATGTTTCCTTCCTGCAAATGTTTCAGTATTTTTATTACTCAGAATCAGTTAAATTATTGATAAAAATTGAAGTGATGTAGAAATATTTCGAATACTTCCATTTTTGAAATAATAAATCCAAATTCTTTCATATATTCTTAGTACGTTTTTTAATGAATTCAAGAATACGTTTCTTTTTCTTCCTTTAATAATTTCGAAAAGATAATCATATTTAATTTTGGCTATGTAAATTAGATACCGATTCGAGATGAAAATAAGTAGGGATTAAAAATGACTTTTTCTAGGACAAGAACGAAATAAAAGTTCAATGCCAAAAATTTAAATTCAAAGCAGACGCCATGCAAATTATTTTTTAAACGTAACTTTGAATATTCTTCTTTCAGATTTATCAATGAAATAATTTTATTTACAATTCGTATGAAATATTTAAACGATAATTCTTTTAGACTTAGAAAATCATGAATTCGCGATAGTAAAAAAGTATATTTTGAAGAAATGATTGTTTTTATAAACTTTTCTTCCCTTTTTGAAAAATTTAATTTAGAAATTTAATTTTTTCTTTCCTATTATTTTCCCTTTACTTATTTTTCCTGTTATTTTCCCTTTATAATAACACGTGCCAATTTAGAGTTGATAGAAAACATAAAATTAGGGTATTCGAGTTAAATTTCGGTTTAATATGCTTACATATAAAAAGTGAAATAACAGAACATTAGATGTAAAATGAATGGGTGATGAACTAGATAGAACCATGCATAGTAGCACTATGATATCAATTCGATTCCATTTGTAAGATTTATTTAACACAATAAGCATAATGGAAAAAAATCAAAATAGCAATATCACAATTCAAAATCTGAAATGTTTTAGTGAATGAATCATGGATCTCAGTTTATGCATAGGAGATTTGATTGAAATTAAGCACTACGAATATTCTTTTTGAACCAGTTGGGTATTAATAGAAAGTTCTAGACACGAATATTAAAGTTAGTTGTGATCCTTCTAAACGAATCATTTAGAAAAATACAGTTATTTTTTAGTTCTATATTGAATAGAAATCATCAGTTTTAAGCACTACATTTCTTTTCTGAAAGTTATTTCTTTATGATGTTATTTTCGAATCTGTCTTTTTAGTTTTAGTTATATTAAAATCCAGTTTTAAAGCAACACTTAGAATATTTTTGGAACAAAACTCACCATTTTGAACCTCAGACCGATGACGAAACCTAATCTGGTCATCAGTTCTTCGGTGGCATCGAGTCTCGAACCTGAAACCCTCCGGTTCCGAAGTCAAGATCTTACTACCCCGCCATTGCGACATTTCAAATTTGTCAGTTAACTTCAAACGAGCTTTTCATAAGAATTGTTGTTATGCCTTTAATAAAAATACATTTATGTTTTTTTAATGACGCCAAAATTTTGTAACATTATGTTTGAAAAAAAAAATTGAAATGCAAAAACAAAACATATTTTATTTTAATCCACAACTTCCATTAGCTATAAGAATATTGCTTTCTTTACATAATAATTGAAAAAAAATCCGCCTGAAAAACCATGCATTGAGTAGAGGAAAAAAATCACTGATATTATTTCTCCTTTATCTTATATTCTATGATCAATCTGCTCTAGAACGAATCTTTTGCCAAACTGCTTCATTGATTGCTTTCTTTGTTCAATTAACTACGCCAGAGCTTTAACGGTTGAAGAAACTTTTTTTGTATACGGTGACAAAGAAATCGGAGTAAAAATAACAATCACGCTCAGCAATAATGTTCCGGGAACAGAAGTGTCTTTTTCTCCTTTTTACCTTATTCACTGGAATAGAAATAGTCTTGAGGCTGCTGTCTTCTTTCATTAATAGGAATTTGTTGCGTTACAATTATTCGTGCAACTATGTCTTGATTAAAAATTTTAAAATATATTTTCTTTTCAATAAAATCAGCGAAGCATTTGAAAGGCAGCGGTGGCCTGGTGTTAAGGTCTCGGCTTCTGAGCTGTAGGGATTCAGGTTCGAGACCCGATTCCACCGAAGATCCGTCGTATAAGAGGGTCAAAAGGCTACAGTAGCAAACCACGATTTTTATTAAACACGAAGGCAAGAGTACTCAGACAACAAATATATAGCCGAGCCGAACACAGGCAACATACAGCAACACACTACACCAAACAGTAGCCCAGAAGTAGTAATCAGTAGTAATAACAACCACAGTACACGCTACTTTCTAAGATCTCTCCACTCAAATCTTCATTCGCTTTAGCTTAATCCAACTGCCGACTCACTACTACACGATTGGTTAATCCACACAAAACTCGATGCTGCTTCCACAATAAACAGCAGGACTCTTCACACTACTCAATTCAGCAATCGCTTGAGCTCCACACAACACTTGCTCTTCGCTGGACTGATCTAATTATTCGCCGTTGACTCTTTCCACGATTCTGTACACGACTGACTTCCGTTTGAGACTGCCGGCGTTTTATTGTTCCCTGAACCGGGCAGATAAGGTTCTGGAGCAATCAGTAAAATCTTGGTTTCATATTGGCTCAATTACTAAAATTCTGAAAGTTTCTAGCATTATCTACTTTGTCGCCAATGGTGCTAAATTCGACGTCAAGCCGCTAAATGATCGCCAAGTTTGTTTCCAAGTTCTAGGATCACTGACTCACAGTGATTAAACTAAGCGCACTGAGAAGCAACATTATAGATTTGCAACAATATCCATTATTCTTATTAAACAGCAACAGTTAAAGAGATGTTTTTGAGATCAACATTTCAAAGGGAGAATTGAATCCTCCCGTGACTGCTTCACATTTTATTGTTTATAAACAGGATACAGAATATTCTAGAAGGATCCACGGATATCGGCTCTTAACAGAGATATCGCCATAATTCTCATATTTTCTAGACATCCCCATGATAGTTGTTGCAAAATGGTCAAATGTTCGCCAAAGCAAAGGGACATTGACCACTTCTGATTATGTTCTCCTACATGATTATGATTCCTAACAATACAATAGTTTCTGTTCAAGTTAACTAAGTGACACTCCTTATATCTATTTACATGCAGGACAAATGAATGAAGTATTATCAAGGAATTAGTGAACAGATGGATTAGTTTCAAAAGTTAAAGTACGTCTGTCCGACATCTGCCATATCCCGTAAGCAAAAAAAGTGTTTTAGTCCTATAATATCCATTTCGCCCACGCATTGGGTGTAGATTATTTTTTTATGGTCTGAAAATCATTAGGCAAAGCTGCAGAATATTCCAACGAATAGATTTCTACTCAATAGAATATATTCACAAAAGAGGTTTGTAAATTTTTATTCACTCAACCTATTCAGCGCGAAGAATTTGCTTAAAATTTTTTTAAACGATACAACGCCACAATAGCATAAAAAATATTTCCTTTTCATGAACCTCCTAATCCATCAAAGCTTTAAGTAACAAAATTGAATCTTTTAAGAAAGTGGTCGCGTGAAAAATCTTAGAACGCGTGCCTTGGAACATCCATCAACGTCATGCATTAACACCTTTTTTTTATAACGTTTTAAAGAGGTTTCACTTCATCAAAAACAATGCTGGTTGAAGTGTTTTAATTTCAGAAGACATCGCTGGCTTTATGTTTATGTCAGTTGCTATTATAGAAATAGAGATAACTTCAATGAAACAAGAGAAAGTAATTTCCGTATGAAATTTATTTTTAAATGCCTTCATAATGATTTAAAGTTTATTTTATCAATTTTTGATAAGAACTGGTAAAGAACTTCCAAATCATTTGTCGAAATCGCTCCGAATATATAATGAGTAACAATCATACAATTAAGATACCGTAAATACAAAGAGGCTATAATTATAAATTTTATATCAATATATTTTATAAATATGAAATAGGAAGTTATAACTACATTAATTAGATGAACATCAGAAATTAAAAATTTATTTGAAAATCATTTATTCTTATTAACCTCTATTGTTAGCAATGACCAAATATAGATTCGCTCGTCCTTTTCTCGAACGCGCCACGGATACTTATAAAAGATTATATCATCCGCATTACGAACTGCATTCTTCTAAACGCAATAATATAAGGGATTCAGATCTGGTAAAGAAGGTTGCCATAATTTTTTATTATTAAAATCTACACATGGAAGAGGCCTTTGCTAATTTGGCATGTTGAGTTGGTCCTGAATCTTTCTAA
>JAPMOR010100600.1:379014-431600 GCA_026543865.1 Argiope aurantia | reverse complement strand
AATACAAAATGTAAAGAGCCAGATAAATAAATTTGATACATAGATCACATTTTAATACAAATCCATTAAACGGCTGGCCGACTATCGATCTGTATTTTCGCATGCATGCTGAAACGATAATTCAACAAAGAAACTAATTAGATAAATGAAATTTGGTATACAGCTATAGCATTTACAGTCTAATACCTAATCAAATTTTGAACCAAATCTGTCAAAAGATCAACTGTCTGTCTGTCTTTAACTCAAAAGATACACCGACTTAGATAATGAAATTTGGTAAGTGATCTTGCTATTAAAATTGTAATTATCTTTCAAATATTGGTTTCAATCGGTCCAATAATAGATATCCAAAATGTATATTCCCTTTTCTTTACCAAACTACGAAGCACAAAACTCTCATGTGGGGAACTCTGAAAATAAAATTCTGAGCATTAGTGGCTGTCACCGCCTTGATCGAAGTTCACAATTTTATACGGGGTATGTGAAGGGGATAACCTCTTTTTCAGAAAGTATGCTAGCAAGTTTCGGAAAGACCACTCCCACTTTTCATATACATAGATACAGGAGTAATTTTAATAAAAAGTAAACAATAAAGGTTTTTGAAGTTCATTTATTTTCAAAATAATTTGGGCAATTTTTTTAAGATATACACTTTAATGTAGAAAAAATAGCGTATTATTATAGTAACATCGGTCTTAATAAACTTGTTTCCGAATTGAATGACACTTTTCATTGAGCACAATAAAATGAAATGATTCGTCCTACAATGAATTCTTTACAGTTTATTTGTCTCTTTTAAATATTTCAGTGGTTTTCTCACTTTATATAATTATTTCAATGGCATTCTTATTCCCTAGAGAATATCTGGAAGACAAAACAAGTAATTATGATCTCAATGAAATAACTGACGAGTTATTCGAATTAAATTGTATACACAAATATGTTTCGTTTATTTGGATTTCAAAATTTCAGGGCTGCATGCATTTCTATGTTACAAAACCGAAATCTACGAATTATCAATGGATTACGGTTAGTGTAGGTTACAACAGGTTTTTGAGAAAAAATTTTTTCTCTGTAAATTAATTGCAAATTGAGTCTATCCTGTCTTCTTTTATAAACCTTGATGAACTTTATAATAAATCTATTATTTGTGTAACAAAAGTTTCTCAAGTTTTTTGAAATGTTATCTGAAAGATGAAAGTTTTTCTAATTAGATATGTCTAGTTTAGGCAATCATTTGTAATCCAGTCTGAGCCTGAAAAAATTAAAAAATTGCCTGTCGTTTCTTTTAATTTTTGAATAAAGTTGTAAGCAATTAAGTTTCCTATAAGAAAATATAATAATATATATTGCTATTTACATTAATATAACAAAAGGATTGTTAATCTTTTGTTAAAATAATTAATTGATGATATTTAAAAATAAAGCACTTGATTATTAAATGCAGCCGCGGAGCGCTTTCTTATAAAAACCACATTAATATCGTTGCAACATGAATTATTAATTAGCACCAAAATATTTAAGAGATGTCATGATTAATATACTGTCTCAAATATAAAAACAAAATCTTTAAATTATTTTAATAAATAAAATGATAAAAATTATAATTAAAAATCTTAATCATTTAAAAAATAATAAAAATAAGGAAATAATTTTTATAAACCCAAAATATATAGCACTTAGAATGAAAAATCTGCACATTAAAACTTCGAAAACAAATGGCATGATTCAGATCTAATGCATTCAAATATATTTTAAATAATGAGATATATTTACTGCCTTTCCTCCTTTTTTGATTATCTATATTGCTATGTAAAATAAAATAAAATAAAATATACGCACACACTAGTTACGGATTTATTAAACTGAAAAAAAAACTATTCAGAAATAAAAGTGATTTTTAATACACTAAATTTTTTGACTTCGAATTAACTAAAATAATTTGGAATTATAGACATTTTTACATCATGTTAATAAGAAATACGAGGGAATAGGCAAAATTTTGTGATTTATTCTTTAAATAATTCTTTATTTAAAGAGCAATACTTTTATATCTGTTGATATTTTTATTATTAACATATTCTAATGAATATTTGTGAAGTCTTCGTTTCATTACATTTATTTATTAGAAACCCTACCATAATTTATAACGAACTAACGAACAATACAGTTCATAAAAAGAATAAGAGAACGCTTCAAAAATGAAAGCACAAGAAATGTATTACTCTTAATTTTTTTGAATGTATGAAATGTTTTATCTTTAATTGAATCCCTTTTTTATATTTAATACACTTACTTTAATTTACTCCTTGATTGAAACCATAACAATTTTTTAACTAGTTTACTATAATTATTATTAAACACTTCATGGTGAACACTCAATACTTAAAAACTCAAGAATATTAACCTGTAAAAGAAATTGATTGAATGATTTGCAAGAGGCATATTTAATAAAAAAATTATTCTTAAAAACAGCATTTAGAATTCTCCCTTTTGCGTATATTTTACCTTTTTTTCTGCAATAATTTTCAGTACTTCACGTTATTATTATTTTTTTTTGAATAGTGGATTATATACAAATGAAGAGGATAAATGTTTTGTTTGATTTCCTTTCATGATTTCAAATTATTCCTTTTTAAAAATTAGGATAATGGTTTCAATATATTTTATGTTATTTAGTTCACAGCGTTCTTTAAAAATATATTCTTCATATTTACTATATGAAATTTTCAAAAGGGTCTTCCTGAATTCGAAATACAGTTAACTACCGATTGTCCGCGTAACTGAACAAGGAGAAAACCGTGGGATAATTCGAAAACTGATCGAGAAGGTACGAATCAAAAGGAAAAATTTTTGATTCATTTTTATATACAGTATACGTTTTTACATAAAATCGTGATTGCAATAAACAACTTATTTCATTACTTACAGGTTTGTTGGTTGGTAAGCAGGAAGCAGGTTTATTTGTTTCGTGTTAAAATTACTCTTTTATTTATATGAGATTTAAATTTTGCGCCAAAATTTTTGAATTAGCAACTGTTTATAATTTTGAAATAATAGAAGATAAAGGATTTTTTGGTTGAAAGAAGCTGCAAAGGATATAAAATTTACTTTCCTATACAAATCAGCGGAAATCATCTTTCTCGAACTTTCTTGTATACTCTTTAATAAAGGTGTTAACCTTCTCAGTCTCGTATTAAAACTGTGAACCTGCGGCAAGACCGTAAACGCTACATGTGGTCAGAATTTTTTTTACAAAGGAATCAGAAACCGGAGTAAGACGAAATGTTAACAACACAAGCAGAAATGTTTCCTCCCGCATTCTAATCCTTGTGAAAAGTGGCATGAGCGTTTTAGGCTTCTTAATATAGTGATGAAAATAGACTAGGCATTTTGGATGCCGGCACATTTTCAGATCGACTTAAAGCAAAATTTATTTCAGAACTACGATTTAGCAATAAAATGCCTAATTAAATTTCAGTTATCTAAGTCGCTACGTTTTTTGAGTTACCACAATTAAATGCATACGAATTCACAGACCCACAGTTCATCAGCTCGTTGACTGATTTCATTCAAAATTTTATACGTATCTTCACTTCAGATGATTAAACTGCATACAAAATTCATTTAGCTCTTCAACATTTGTAGTTATTGTATTATTCACTTGAACTCGATGAGATAGTCGGAGAAACGTTTCATCCATGAATGGCTTTTGTTAAAAATTTGTTAGCAATTTACAAATTTGGAGTAAAGACCACATAACAAATTTCATTTCATCTTGTGTTTTATTTATCCTGTTTCTAGAAAGACAGATATAATTCTTAAAATGTGTATGTCGGATTCGGGGAAATTTGAAACTTGAAGATTTATCAAAATCTCGAGAGCAAAATTTTTTAAAACAATTATAGTAGTTCCACTTAGTATACTTCGTATAAAAGAGGGTAAAGAAAGCTTTTTCTATTTTTATTTTGCCCCTGCCTTATTATTCTGAATTAACTTTCAAATTATGTACTTAAGAAATGAGCAAAAATGAAGATTCAAAATTAAAGTGTTATTCTTCATTAAGAAAATCACATGCTACTTTTAAAAAAAGCACAAAACTTTTACAAAACATAAAAAATTTTCATTAAAAAATTCAGAGTAATTAAGACAACATATATAAAAAGCATTATTAGGTTTCTAATTTTTCTTAATTTTTCCTGGATATTTTACAATATAAAAAATACTGCAGAAGAAATAAAATTTTTAAATTGAAAAAGATTGTAAAAGAAATATATGAACTTTTGTGAAATTACCACTCTTTTTTAATTATAACTAAAATATCTTTGATTTGGTAATCATCGATAATTTATTAAACTTAAAACTTTCTTTCACAAATTTTTAAGCAAACATTCATAAAACAAATTTGATTTCGAGTATATAATTAGAATCTTTAAATTTTCTCTTCGTTTCAATTACTTATTTAAATATTTTTATATGAAAAAAGGATTTAAAAAGAGAATGCTTTTTTTTTTATCTGTGAATTTATAAATATTGGCTTTGAATTTATAAATATGGAGAAAGATCAATACATTAAATGCGAGAATGCTCAAGTTTTTGAGGTTCTTTAGGATAAAGCACATATAACACAGTAAAAACCTTCTTATACATTATGAATATGTATTATCTGTTATAAAACGCAAAATCTGAAATCTTTTCATTGGATTAAAAATGACCCTACCTACATTAAATCAAAATATAGAAAAGAAAAGCGAAAAACTCAGAATATTTTAAAAATCACTTTGTGCATTCCAAGAAGATCTGAATCACTAAAAAAAAAATAGAGAGATCGTGATTTTATTGAAGTTGCAGAGATCAAAATCAAGATAAATCATAAACCACGACTATTTCCCGCAGACGAAAGGTTCTCAGGCGGGAAAAGGGTACCCACAAATCGATAATGAATAAAGCTTTGGCGAAATGGGCGAATCTAGTTTTCTTGTGATTTAATTTTAATTTCGCGTGTGAGTTCAAGTTTTCTAGAAGGCTAAGTCCATCGATAAATCTCACTGTTACTTCAAAATGTTGTATGTCTAATTTGCTAAAACGCATAGGCAGAAATATATAAAAAAATCGAATAATGTTTTAATTTCCATTGGGAGATACTTTGTTTTTATTGAGAAAAATTATATCGTAGCTTCCATATCAAAATTTGGCACGCCAAATTTGCTAAAGCATTTTATGAATGCAAATACTTGTATAGGTTAGGTACAGCTGT
Organism: Argiope aurantia; assembly: GCA_026543865.1. Taxonomy (NCBI): domain Eukaryota; kingdom Metazoa; phylum Arthropoda; class Arachnida; order Araneae; family Araneidae; genus Argiope; species Argiope aurantia. The sequence continues at coordinate 426,343 of JAPMOR010100600.1, read as the reverse complement.
TCTCAAATTGTTATATGTTGCCACAAAACATCCATTTGTTACACCATAATTTTGTATATTCTGCTAAGTGTGGTTTTTGAGATACAACATTTTGATATAACAGCGACCATAACGCTATCTATATTAGAATCTATATACTAAAAAATACAAAATTCTTAATTTTTTTCTTGATTCTATTTCCAATAACTGTAATCGAAAACTGACAAACGAATTTACCAGGTGCAATAATAATTCGATTTCGGGGTCGTTGGTAAGAATTAAGATAATTATCATTTACAAAAGTTGGTTTAAGTATGTACAATGTTAAGTATGTATTAAGTAAAACGAACTTAAGTGTTGATAAGAAAGAAAAAAAAAACTGTTGATCCTCTTAAGATTCTGCACTTTCATATTCATTAGCAGTTTTCATATAACTGGGGACAAATATAGTGATAGCCATTCTACAACACGATATCCTGATATCACTCTCACAGCGTAACTTCGATAAAACGCAAAGCAAATTCATTGTGTTGTACGACGATCTCATACGTTAACTCTTCTCATACGTTATACAGAGCAGAGAGAAAGACATTGAAAAATGAATATTTTCTTATTACATAGTGGAAAAATTGGGAAAACCCTATTACAATAAAAAATTCTAACAACAAATTGTCCATATAACATGGTACAAAATTAGCAATTTCCATATAATCGGGTACAAACATTAGCCATCTTCCAGTACGGCATCCTGATATCTCTCTAACAGCACAGTTTCCATACAACGCAAAATGAATAAACTGCGTTCTTCAATGAATGAATGCAAAGATAAAGGCCATTATTGATTTTTCAACGCTATGCAGATGTTTTATAGAACAGAAAGAAGAAAAAATAAGAACAGATGTGTTGAAGTATAGTTATCCAGGAGGTCGTATGATGTCTGACGCCTACTGTGACGCACCGGACTTCCTGAACTCTCCTTAACAAAGATAAACTATTGTTGAAACTGATCAAATCATCGCGTAAAAATGCTAGGAAGAGTTCAGACTAAGCAGTTTCTTCAAGGCTATCCAAGTTTTGGAGTTTACAGTATGTAAAATGTTGTCCTCCTCGAATTATTTTAACAATAAGCATATTTTGTAGATTGGAAAACTAGCTGGAAATACGTTTTTGCTTGAAGCCACAGTAAATTTCAGGAATTTAAACTTCATCGATTTTAATATCATTAGCATGGCTATTTTATTTAAATACTTAAAATAACTACAATGTCGAAAACTTAATTCAACTCAATGACAAATATTTGTTCATAAATATAGATCGTCACAATGTAATTCAATAAATTAATCATTTTTAAGGACTCCATTTTTAATAGTATTAACAAGGCATTAATGTATAATTATAAGAATATTAAAACATTCTCTGTCTTGTATTTGATTTCATCTCAAAATGCAGTTTTTACTTATTAGTATATTAAGAGAAATCCAATTTTTAAACGATTCCACTTAGAGATCTTAATAAATCTCTCAGAGTTGGAAAAATTCATTTTCAAAATTGCGTTCATCAGCATGTGAACACTTGAACTTAAAAACACAAAAGCCTATGAGGATGAAATTTTGTTTGTCGTCTTTACACAAAATTCTGTAAATTTCTTCCGTAATTTAGATAGAATAAGTCACCAGGGTATCTGTCTGTTCCTCCGTCCTTATGGATATGATCATGATAACTCATAATCATTGCAAGATGGGCAGATGAAATTTAACCTACAATTTTACCAACTGAATTGTAGTTTATGCTTCAAATGTGTCAATCTGTTTATTCGTGAGCTTGTGAAGACGATTACTCGAGAAGGCATCACGCTAGATGAATAAATTTTAGAATGTCTTCTTTGTTCCAAAACTGCCCATGAATGATAAATTTTGGACCTAACCGGTCAACGGAAGGAGGTGTTTCTAATATGCTCATTCGATTCCCGCCATTATGTGATGAATTTAAATGCAAAACATGTCATATTGTGGAAGTATATATGAAAGTCGAAGGGTGGTACTTCCAGTGGTTTGGTCTCTTATTGTTATGTGTTTAATGACTAGTCATTAAATTGTTTTTCATTTCATTTGTGCAGTTAATTTGGCTCGTATTTTTAGTTATCACCTAATAATTAGCGTATATACGCCACTGGGCAATTTCTAAGAACAGATGACGTCATAATGAATAGAAATACAAAATGAAAGAAAACAAAATTTGGAAAATTAAAATAAGCGCTGGGTACCATAAAAATGTATGAAAAATTCCTTTTTCATGCCTATTCATCGTGTATTAGCATTGATAAAAATTTTATTGGATTTGAAGCATCGGGACAGCTGTTTACCCTAATGAGAGTTTTATGGAGAAGATTTAATACATGAGCTTGAAATTTTCCGTATGTCTTCCCTATATAATTTATATGATTTTTTTATGGTCTTATTATGGCAAAGATCAAAGATAGGTGCAAAGGAACGAATATTTTCTGTGAGTTCGACATCACTCACAGTGTTATTTCAATGCTGAGAAAAGCATTTGAACCAACTGGAATGTATAGCAAGTGCCATAAGGATTTTGTTAGAAATATGACGCCTATAGAAGAAAAGTACAGATAGGACAGATCAGAGCTCAACAATTTCAGAGTATCAGAGCTTAGCAGATCAAATTATTTTCTTGCTGCCACACATCAGCAGATCTCCCAAAAAACTGTAGCTAGAAGTTTTAAAAAGAGTAGATGCTTGCAGGCAGATCAATTGTGTATGTTCCATTGTCATTGCATTGCATCAATTGAACCGAATAAGACTTGACTCGCGCACTATTTTGAAACTACTAACTTGCACACTAATTGAAAATTGCTCAGTCTATCTAGATTATAGATCTGGCGCGAAAGTGGTCTGCTAATGGGCCAAAAAATATCCAGGGTAGAAACCGACGTTCAACATCGTGGTCAGCGTCACGAGCACTGGCCACATACACATGTTGCAACTGCGACTATAACTATTCAACAATACATTTCATAGCTTGATGTTGGCTTTTACCATGGTGCTGTTGATGATAAATTTATTTTTATGGACAATAACGCACCATGTCAACGAACATTCAACGGGGGATATATTTTGTCATGGCACCTTTCTCAAATGTGCTTGCTGTCGTTCCTATGAATGTTTATGTTTCTCCGCGTGGAGCATCAAATGAGCATCTTCCCTTTTCAGATGTTTGAAAACCTTCTAGATCAATAAATGATCTTTATTCTAATGTCCGAACAATGTGGCAACATTATTTTATCCTGCTGTTTCTCTAATTTCATTCATGTTATGCTCTACCACAATTTGTGATCCATCCCAGTGGTTATTCAGGAGTCATGTCTTATATTGTTTAGTATGCATTTGTACAAATTACGAGTGCGTATCATTGTTTTAAAGTCAAATAACTTTAGCCACAAAAGGGGTTTTTTTGAGACCGAGTACAAATGCATTGAAAAATTAAGAATTCCACTATACCTCCCAGAAAAATTGCAATCTCTTTTAATAATAATTCGAACCTATTCTTATATCAGAAATAAAATTAAAGCCGTCAAATATTCCAGAAATATTCGTCAAATTTTGTCAAATGTATTTGTCATTTGTCAAATACATACAACGTATTATCTCAAAATCAAATGTTTTGGATTGTGTTATTTGATCCAAAGCAAAAGTAATAAATGCGAAGTTAAGTTATTTTCTGCACTTTAATCTAGGATATTTCAGAGATCAGACATTTAATCTGGAATTTTCTAGAATTCAGGCGTTTATTCCAGAAAGTTTTAGTGTCCAGGAGCTTGAGCCTGATTCTAAATCCTAAACACTTGCAGTGGTCTTTTCTTTCTCGTAAACGCTCAAATAAAGATGTTATTGGTCTTCTTCCTACGCATAAAATAAGGACCTTGGGTTAGGCTGTGAGCATCTTCACCGTAATATGGGCGTCCCGATTCGGGCATGGTTGTTCTTCTTTTGTGTTTATATGTGAATGTGATCCCCTGTAAAAAGAGGTTGTGCGAGGGAATGTGATGCATGAAGTAGCCATGCTGTACTCTTGGCTCTACTGAAGAAACAAGAAACTCTCACTTGGCTTAAATCGCTGACAGATAACTGTCGGCAGGCTTGTCAAGTGCCATCAGTCACAACAACATTTTCACAGTCCTGCACGTGTGTGCTTTGTATATAGCTTCGTATAAAGCTTGTACTAGTGTATCAATTGCCTAGCATTGTCGAACAATAAATACGAAATATAGATATTTAGCGTGAATCCATCGCGCGATCACTGTCATTTTGTTTTGGCGAATAATCATTGGAGTGCGGTTAATAAAGTACCAGAAAATAGAATGTGTCTTTAGGATTACTTTTTTCCAACTGATATAGAATTACAATTTTAGCACAAAGATTAACTCCAAATTTCATTTATTTAATTATTGCATTTTTGCATTTATTGCGTTTGCATGCATAAGAAAACATAGATCGACAGACAGTTAGCCCCTTAGCGGATCTCATTGCAAATTTGACACTGATCTGCATTTTAGATTTAAATCTGCGTATCAAATTTTATTTATCTAACTCTTTTCCATTTGTAGTAATCGTGTTAACTTATATTTGAACAGCCGGACAGACAGACAATTAGGTACAAATAATTCATTTCTGGGACAAATAATCAAGATCGGGACTATCTGGATCCGAAACGTCTTTAAATAAAAATCAGCTGGAATGGTCTTCCCAAAACCTTCTCACAAATTATCCAATAAATACGTCATCCCCCCACCCCCGCATACAATTTTGAATACTGAGTAATGCCTGAAATGACTTGCACAGCAATGGCAAACTATAGTTACGAAATATTGATCTTTGGCGTGAATTTAGTGTATCTATTGTGTGATCTTTAGCGATTTTTTGACGATCAATCCCTGGCATGCTGTTTTCGAAAATCGAATTTGTGTTTTAGAACGCTTTTGACAACCGACTGAAACTAAAATTTGACACAGAACTACAATTGTAGTCACAAAATCGCATACCAAATTTCACCAATTTAAACTGTTGCGTTCTTGAGCTATCGCGTTTATATGCATGTAAAATTACAGGTAGACAGACAGTCAACCCTTGATGAATTTGGCTATAAATTTGATAGGTAGAGATTACTTCTTCACTTTAGAGGTTAAATTTGTGTATTAAATGTTATATATTTAGCCCTTTTATTTCGTAGTTATGGTGTTAACTTATATTCGGACAGACAAACAGACCGATTCCCTCACAATGGATTTCATTCAAACTTTGATAGAAATCTACAAATTTGGTTTAAAGATCATATGCCAAACCCCATCCATCTAGCTCAAAACGTTTTTCAGTTACCGTGTTGACAGATAAATATAATGCTAAAATTGTGTTCTTCGAATTCAGAGAGGACTGAAATGTGAAGATTCTTAAAAACATAGAGTTCATTATTTGTTTATTTTGACGATTATTTTCCGTATACAAAGTAAAAAAAAAAATGGGAAATAGAATTTTTATGTGAAAAAAATCTGAAGAGGAGTATTAATTAAAAAATGTATAAAGGCTCTCTTTTAATATTTTTAATTAAATCTTGTAAATATTTTTTTATATTTTTTTCACTTATTTATATAAATCGTGAATTTCAAGACATATGTTTCAAGTTTTGGATAGATTCGGATGTTTTTCTATCTGGAACAGACAATCAAAATGCTGAACTTTCCCGGATATTTATCCTCAGTTTTAAATACTCCTTGCACTAATAAAAAAACAGTTATAGCCACTGACCTAGATTTAACAGAATGTAAAACTTTATGAGCAGCCTAACAATATACTGTACGCTATTGTACAATATCTCTCGATATTATACAATGCTATAAGATATCGTATATTATTGGGCGATAAGACGAATATTGATATTTGTATTACGTACTGGCATACCAATGATTAACCCAATACATGTTTCTATGGTCTTATAACCACAAGATGAGCTACTCACGCCCTGCTTAAGCAGACGGGGTAGTTGAATGACAGTCGTTATGACGGCAATGAGGCTGAAATTACGGTTGAGCCCTAACGTCTTTCAGCGGCCATGGTACATTCTCTCAAAGGAGATGCGTCCCGACATCATCAAAAATTCGGAATGTACATCCATTTGAATATTATTCCGAGATTTGAGAGCATTTTACATTAACTAATTGAAAATAAGGTTAGACGTTCATCTTCTCATTGTTCTTACAGAGAGCTAGCCTCAACTGCATAGTTCTCGTCTTAATCAAAACTGCCATTTTTTTTTTTTTCGAACATGAGACCTGATACAATGTTTTACAAACGGACTTCTTTTCAACCTTCGAAAAGAAAATGCGACTTTGCAAGATTTCATAAAATTAATTTAAAGGTCTCATTACAAACATTACAATATTTATTTTAAAACAGTTTGTTTGAATTTCATTTAATATTGTTTTGAAAATAGCATTGACTTTACGAAGTATTGTTTCATCTGCAGAAAAATCTTCCTCAAAATGGAAAAAGGGTTTTAAAAACTGAGATGAGCTTTAATAACTAATGGTTCACTTCCTTATTAATTTTTATCTACCAAATCCGAATTAGCCAAAACGCTAAATCATGTAAATGTTATCAACAAATTTAATATAAAACATAAAAGAAAACGAAAGAAAATTCATGTAAAGTAAGTTTATTCTAGAAATTCACATAATAAATTTGCTTAATAAATTTATCAAGCAATTATTAATTATTCGATTTATTAACGTTTAGTTATGTATTTAAATGTTAACTTTATCAAAATAATTTAAATATTTATTACTTTCCTGTATTCCTTAAATCCTTACCAGATTAACATGTGTAATGTAATAAGTATCAAAATTTAATAAATTTTTATTTAGTAGAACGAATTTGATTCGAAGTCCCATAAGGCAACTTCGCAACAGTCCTCGTTTCTACTCTGGCCTGATCTGAAACAAATACTCCAACTTACACAAACTCGGTGAGAAAACGCTCATTTTATCTTCCCACTTCAAATAATTGACATTATAGAATGCAGTAGAAGTGAAAAATTCATCAATAAAAAGAAATATTAAAAATAAAAACAGTGCCTGAGTTTGATGAGGTAAGTCGATGAAGATGATGGTCATACGTGGAAACGAGCTAACCGTCAATGAGCTGCTGGACTCGCGTAAGAAAAAACTTATAGTCAGTGAGTTGCTGAACTCACTTGTGAAAGAGTAACAGGATTCAGGTACATAGGTAGCAGGCAGTCGATGAGCTTATAGAGATCCGTGAGTTTCTCAATAAACTCAAAAAGTGTTTGGAAAACCCGACTCAGACTCGTGTTAAGCAACAAGATTTAGAAATTGATGTCAAGGAGCTGTTAAACTCACTTGGAAAAGAAGTGACAGTCGATGGTCCTGCTGGACTCACATAAGAAAGAGCTAATAGTCTATGAATTGCTGGACTTACATGTAAAAGAGTTTATAATCTATGGGCTAATATCAAGTAGAAAAGAGTTGCAGTCCTGTGCTTATAAATATGTTCAACCTACTCAATAAACTAGAAAGAAAAAGATTCTTTGGGTAAAGCCAACTAAGATGCACTTCTGGTGAATTTTGCCAAGCAATATGATTTGGAAAGAGATGTCAATGAATTATGGACTCACGTAGAACATAGCTGATGATTCGATGTGTTTATACAGATGTACCACTTCTAAAGAAGTCGACTCAGAACAGATCTTCCTGTAAAACAAATAATAATTCTAAGTTTGGCAGAAATTGATGTTAATTGTAAAATTAGTTACAAATTTGGATTACAAATTGGTTACAACACACACACACACACATACACACACACACACACACATATATATGGGGTATGGAAAGAGAACCCCAAAATGTGCATTGCCTAAAGGTCTTTACATGGGTACGCTGCTAATATACATGAACAATGAATTCTTAATCTGATAATTTTCTTTTAAATAACTGTTTAATAGTTTTTAGATCTAATAAATTAAAATTCGCAAAAATTTGTATGTTCACTCCGATTTATGTATTTTACTCCCATTTTTTACTTAATTGCGGGGGGCTATTACTGTATTTATATTAAAATCTGTATTCTTAGGCGGAGTATTAGATAAACATTTACTATCTGGCTTTTATCATAAAAAAAAGAAGAACTTCGTCTTCTAATGATGATGATTACCTTACTTGTCATCACTGGAAGAAGAAGAAATTAATTGAACTTAAAACTGAAGCACTCAGAACAAGGTCGTATTATGAAATAGGTAAAGTTGGCAACTGCCTAGGAGCCTACAGCTTTAGGGTGCACCAAGGTCTCTTGTTTAATTTTTCTATATTTTGGGAATAATCTAATTTTGCACAATCATTTTATCGACAAACACACACACATTCAAACACACTCACACCCACAACTCACACACACAAACTCAAACACACTCTCACACACACACTCAAACACATTCACATTACAATAATTTTTTGAATTTCAGAACATTATTCTTGGATTTTACCATATTTTCCAATTTATTAGTCATCATTTGGCGGAATGACTTACAAGTTACATTCTTGGTAAACTTCATATTTTAATATATAGAAAGCGTCAAAAAGAGTTGTAATTTTTAAAAAAATGATTTTAAAACTAATTTCAAATTTTTTTTTATATGTTATGCTGAAACAACACTTTGAAAGGTGATATGCCATGAAATGTTTGATTATTTCAATTTATCGTAATATTTTGTATTGAAAAAACTGCTTACATAGATAAAAAATTAAAATCAATATAAAAAAATCTAATTTTGGAAGATTTAAGGGAAAGGAAGGCCCGAAACTTCACTGTTTAAGCCCCCCCCCCCCCCGAGCTTAATACTGCTGATTCAGATACTTGAATAAACCAGGAGGAGTTTTTTTTCCCCTTTTCTCATATACTTAGACAGACAATATACCCCCATATTTTCCCCCTTAATCTCCTTCCCACCATCGCTAGAGGGGGGAGGGAGATAAAAAGTACTGAAAACAACATCGAAACTGGCAAGCGGGAGTGGTCCCCCCCCCCATCCTCCGATTTCCGAGTCAAGTGATAAAATAAGCGAGTACTGTGTTTCATAATATATTGAAGAAAACCGAAAGGAAATTTTGGATAGTTCGTTTTCGACCTTTTGGATGTAAACTTGAACATAGTCTGTCAACAATTTTGGTGACAGAACTGCATACCAAATTTAATCTATCCAAGTTGTTGCATTTTTTTTGAGTTATCGTGTCCACCTACACACGAATATACTGTTCGCCGTCCTTTTGACGGATATGGCACAGAATTTAATGCTCGTGTATATTTCTGATGGTGAAATTATGTACCAAATTTCATACATATAACTCTTTGAAATTGAATTATCGAATTAACATGGTAGATATTCTGAGAGAAAGACAGATTTCCTTTCCCTTGTCTTATTTTGTCAAAAGATAGAAATCTATATACCCGGAGTTAGGACCGCTTATCTTTTTTCATTTTTCTAGCTCAATGCATATTCATGTTTGAGTTATTTACAGACATACTTAGTTGCAAAAATGTGCCTTACGGACTTTGGAAGGACTAAATCTTATAGATTCAACAAAATCACGAAATAGAATTTTATGAAAGTTATAATATTTTCTCTGCATACTTCATATATGAGAAAGTAAGGAAATAACTTCTATGTTTACCGGTAAAGAGCTAAAACGAGCACTCTCCTAACATGAAATATCTATATATCTTTTCAGACACTTTTTCAGAACTTAAGAAATGCATATATCATCTGTTTCTAAACTTTATAAGAAAACTCTCTAAGAATAGTCGAAAAACTTATTTTCAAACTTCTCGAGAAATATCTGAAAATTTAACAGATGCTTTATCGGGGCAGCGATGACCTGTTGGAAAGGTCTTGGTACCTGGGACGGAAAGTTACAGGTTCGGAATTGAAGAACCGTCATATAAGTGGATCCGATGGAATCTGTCCGAATCCATCCGGTCAGAATTCCCTACTTACTGTACCTATTTTTTTAAAACTGTTCTTAAAGCTATATTGACTTCACCAATCATCATAACATCTGCTATTATTTCAAGATTCAAAAAGATAAAGAAAATTTTGAAAACTCGCATTACACAAAAACAATTCACCTCCTTATTCATTTTTATCTGTAAATAATTTTTGATTTTCAATCTGCTATTTTATTATGTTTATTTACCTATACGAATTAGCTAAAAAAAAAAACTAAATCATGAAGATGTAATCAGCGAATTTTCTGTAAAATATGCCAGAAATAGAAGAAAAAAATCATGTAATGTATATTATTTGAGAAATTCTCATGACAAATTGTATTTATTAAATTTATTTATTGTTTATTTTTGCAATTTGATTTTTTAAGATTTTCTATGTAATTGAATATTATTTTATTATTTAGCACTTTCGCGTATTCATGAAGTTCTTACTATACTCATTCGTGAGATGTAATAAGCATCAAAATGTAACAAATTATTATTTTGTTGCATGAAATTTGATTAAAGGCCCGGCAGGTCAACTTTGCACTAGCCTCAGATTTTTTTTGGGGGGGGGGCTGTTCCTAAACTACAAAAATACCACAATTCAGACGAACTCTGCTTCTCATTTTTACCTCCTGTTTCAACTATTTTTCATTTTAGAATGCAATATAAATGAAAAATTCGTAAATAAAAATGAATGATAAAAATAAGCATAAAATCATGAAACAATACCTGTGTCCGATGAAGAAACAGTATCTGAGTCTGATTAGGAAACAGTTCTAGTCAGACAATCAATGAGTTGCTACGCTCAAGTGGAAAAGAGTTTACAGAGACGTTATAGTTTCTCAATAAACTCGATAGAAACAGGTGCTTCTTGAAAAGCCCACTTAGATCCAGCTGCTGGTCAGTTTTGGCAAGCAATGAAATTTGGAAGTTAATTTCAATGAATTTCTAGATTCACCTGGAAAAGAGCTTAGAAGATGTATATAAAACGCTTCTAGAGAAGCCGACTGGATCATTTCAAAAATAGTTAGAAATTTGGGAGAAAACAGATTCTAACGAATAACATGATCTACCGATAAAAAGAGGCATAAAAGTATATATTCATTTGCAACGAAGAAATTCTAAACGAAACTAAAAAAAAAAAAAAAAATCTTTGAATAGTTAGATGATGAGATAGTGAAATTTTTTAAAGCCAACGACCTTGAAATAATACATTTTGTAACATTTTTGCTTTAATGTGTATTAATTTGTATTTATATGGAGATTTAGATAATCAAATATGCAAAGCAGGTAAATAAATGCTTTGGACTCTGCAGCTTTAAGACTCCGACATTTCTTCTCATATTTTCAGGAGTATTTAATTTTTCCATTTCTTTTACTGTGCACTCGATCATATTCAAACTAAAATAAAGAATTTATTAAATTTCGGAAAATTATTTTTAGGATATTTTTTTTTCAAGTTTCCGAATTAATTTGCAGGCCAGTATGGACTTTTCTTTAACATGCAAAGAAAAAGAATTTAGTAATTTTTTGACATTTTTGTTTACTTTTAACTATTTTAAATTTTTATGTTGAATTTTTGTTTGTAAGCGAGATATTGAAATGAATTTCCTAACTCAATTCGATTTTTTAATACCTCTTATTTCAATTTTTATAATATCCGTAACTAATAAATTACTTTAATAGAGATAAAATTTAAAGCTATAAGAAAAATGCCTAATTTAAGAAATCAGAGTGAAGAAAGGGTCCCTAAAAACTTTCATTTCCTAAAATCTCTCCAAGGGTTTATCCGGGCCTGGCGATACGTATTAAAACAAAATTCTTAATTGAATCAGTTTCTTTCAAATAGATGTTTAATAGTCATCAGCTCTAATAAATTAAAATTCTCATATATTTATATATGAAGTTAGACGCCGACTTACGCATTTGAAGCCAGCCTCTTTATTCTATATTTTTAGGCAAATTATAAGATAAAGGTTTAGTATCTAGCTTTTATCATAAATGCATTAGCTGACGAATAACATAATCGAACTTAAAACTGAAGATTCAGAAATCCTTCGTTAAACCAGCGTTAGTTTTTTTCCCCTTTATCATGTACTTAGATAACACAACAACGTCTTTTCAGTTGTTCTTATAAAAAACTCTGGCCCGTGGCGAGGCAGATCTGCTTGAAAATCCTATTCTCTAAATTGTGTCAGCGTTCCTATGTGTTGTGATTCTTCTATGCCCGAAGATTTTCTGCAAGCTGTTCTGATTTCCAAGGTCTGTGCACTCGTTCAGACAGCCTGATGAACAGGGATTGCGACGAGTAATTGCACTTTTTCCAAATAGCAGTTTTTTTAGAAATTTTGTAATTTTATTTAATTGATTATGAAATGAAACAATTATTTATGCAAATAAAGCATTTTAAGTACAGTAAAAATTTCATTTTATCATATTTTCAATCAATGGTACAATGCAAATTAACTCTGAGTATGCTATTATTGGGATTTTATTATCACTGTTATAAGCAATTCTCTATATGTTTTACCAAGTTTAATTATAAAATTCTACCGAATATAATGCTGATAATATCTGGGTAAGAAGGAAAAAAAATCATTGGTAACATAAAACTCTTTTTAATTCTAATTATCTAGTTTCTAATATAATTTGAGATTTTAATTTACATTTTTAATGCGTTGATAAAATGCACGTTTTGCGGATAAATCTCGATATTAAATTTTAAATTATCTTCACTAAATGTATCATTTAAACTTAATTAAAATTTACTTATATGGCTTTCGGCCCCCAAAAAATCTGGTGTAATATCTTTTTCCTTTGATTTTGGAGACACAAAAGAATTTTGTAAAAGGAATTTATCCGCATTTGATTGGAGATTTCACATTATGCTGAATATTTCATATTACGGTGTAATATCATTTTCTTTACAAAGTGGTAATCAATTTTATCAACATACCGACAAAAGTTGTCAAATGAAAATATAATATTTTCATTTCTCACTTTCAATTTAATGACTTGTTGTTATATTAATTTTATTTTTTCCATATGATCGCAGTTCTTTCAGAGCATTAGCCGAGAAATTCATTTACTTTCTTTAAAAAATGCTTATTTTTTTAAATATCTGTTTAAAAGTTACGATGTAAATAATAGAAAACTGCATGCTACTGCTATTGCGTAATTCTTTTTAATTGTGCTATATTAGAGATAGAGGTGTAAAATTTTCCGTGCTCTGTGGGAAATATTATGCAACGGGATACTATCGAAAAACTTTTAATTCTTCTATATGCTGAATACATTGAAATACGATTGATATATAAATGTATCATCAAAATAGTGAATAGTGAAATAATTAGAATATTTACTATAATTCGAACCATTTATTCCAACTCTGAGGAGTTTGAATGCTTTAAAAAAAGGTCCTCACCCCATTTCCAGCCGAAAGAAATTGTTCAACTGATTCAGTAAAATCGATGGTGAAAAACTCATTAAAAAAATATTTTTTTTAAAAAAATAAGGATTGTTTACATGTTGAATTACTGATGCTTCTAAATTCAGTAAAAAATACTTACATTTTGTAGATATTTCAAAAGTAGCATTTAAATTACAAAATATTCTACCTTCAGCTTTCGACATTATTCTTATCATCCAGTTAATTTTCCACCACATTCAAATAAACATAAGTGGTGAATGTTTGAATTAATGAATGCTGCTTCTTTCTTTAAAACTCACAATGACAAATTGAACATTTGCGATGTTGGAAACAATTAATTGTTTAGTCCCATAATTTAAAGCTATAAACCAAAATTAAAAAAAAAAATTCAATACGATCTATTAATGCTCATAAAAATAAGCTGTATTTTTAATAAAATTTATTATGTTTATTAAAGTCATGAATTTTTCTTCAGATTTTACCTTACTATTTTTCTAATAGTTTACGAACTTCATATTCCTTATGCAATTCTCATTATTTTCGAATACGCTTTGAACATATGATAAGCGGTCCAAGGGAACAGCTCCCCCAGTCTATCGTCGCTAGGGGAGGGGAGGGATATTGAAAGCCCTCAAAAAACAAACTGAAATCCCGCAGGCGGGGGGGGGGGGTCTTTTCACCCCTCGACTTCCGAGATAAATGATTAAATTTATCGCTTTCTCCGTTTCTTTGTATAATGGAGAAAGCCTACTAGGAGTTTCAGACTATTGTATTGTCGATCTATGCTAAAGTTTACATCAAATGAGTCGAAAAAAAGTTTTTTCGACTCATTTGATGTAAACTTTAGCATAGATCGACAATTTTGATCATAAACCTGATCACCAAATTTAATTCATCTAAATCGTTGCGTTTTTGAACTATCGCATTCATAAGCACACGACCATACAGATCGACAGATGGTCATCCCTTTTATAAGATTTAGATCAAAATTTAATACACGTAAACATTTACAATAGCAATCCTAGATGCTAAATTTCATCCATCAAGCGATTTGTATTTTTGAGTTATTTAGTTCTCATGCACTCAGACACAGTGATTTTCCTTTAAAGAACTGCGTCCAAAATTGGATAAAATCTAAAATTTGATGTTAGAATCTTGAACCGAATTGCGCCTTTTTAACTTTCTGCATTTGTGAAATCGTGCTCAGAGACAGGCAAACATAATTCCAAAAAAGTATTTTTCGAATTCAGGAAGATTTAAAAACGTGAAGGTTTGTGAAAATCGCGTGATCGAATGTTTTCGACAATTGCAAAATTTTCGCTTTGTGTACTGATATACAAATAAGTAAAAGAAAAAAGAATCTGCCTTGTTTTCTGGTTGTGAAATAATACTTTCGTAACATGAAATGTGTATTTATCTTTTCCTGGCATGTTTTTAAGGATAAATGACTTTCATTTAAAGCTTTCTTTCTAAGAGATGTATCTTAACGTTTAGAACCTTAGATATGCATGTATCATCTTTAGGTAAAACTTCATAGAAATTCCAAACAAAAATCGTCTAGGAAGAATTTGTGCTTTCGAATGCAAATAATCATTTTAAATCAATATAAGGGTGGCGTCCTTTTTAAAAATATTAAAAAATTTATTGGAAAAAAATTGTTTGGAAACTAATTTTAGAATCGTCTCCTAAAAAATTTACAAATGCACGAGATAAAGTGGAGCTTGGTTTATTTGAAGTTGATTGAATCACAGCAAAAATGTTACATAGCCAAAAAGTTAAAATTAATAAAAACTGGATGAAAAAAAAAAGAGTATAGGTGAAGAATACAACTGTTCTCAATTTAGAAAAAAATTAAGAATGTTTTAATATTTAACAAATTTAATAAATAATATATATTAGTATATAGAAAGGAATTTTAATGAATAAATTAACAATAATCATAGTTAAAAATATGTTTATAATTTCAACAGACAAATAAATATAACAACAGAATGCAATGATTGTATAATCAAATTTCAAAATAATCAGCACAATTTACATCTAACTTATTCAAAGTGTCTTTTGTTTTTTAGAAGTTTTATTGCTTTTCAGAAATCACATAGTACAGCAGTAAAGTCCTCGAGTAAATTAAAATCTAGAAAAATTTTCACTAATGATTCTTGAGGACGTCAGGTACGGTTAACTCAAATATAAAGACAGTTTATTTTACAACATCTTGATTCTTTATCTGAATCAATCAAAATAAATTCGAATTATAAACAATATTTTATCATTAGATCAGAACAAAATTCTAATTGGAGACGAGTTGTAATTAAACCAGCAGGAGTGTCTCTCCGCAGTTTTCTAACATACTCCCTAACAAAGATGTTATCTCTCGCTTTCCTATCGCTTAAAAACTTGTGAACCTAGAACAAGGCTATGAATGCCAGGGGTACTCAGATTTTTATTTTCATATTCTCACATGAGTATTTTGTGTTTCATCAGCATTATGAATAAGTTGAGTACACATTTTCACCTATTTTCTTTCGATTTGTTGTAATCAAAATGAGACACAGAACTACAGTTTTAGTATCAAGATCACATACTAAATTTAATTTATCAATAATAATTGCGTTTTTGAGTTATCGCATTAACATGCATGTGAAGATACAGACCAACAGACTGTCAACTTACTGACGGATTTAGTCTTAACTTTGAAACAGAATTACATTTTAAATGCTTAAATTACAGACCAAATTTAATCCATCTAGCTCTTCTAACCATCAATTGCACTGGGACAGACTGGCAGATGAACAATTTGTGAATTTGATAGAAATTTATAAATTTCGTTTAAAGATATGGATCAAATTTCATTCGTCTAGCACAAAGCGACAGACAGACAGAATTCCAAAAATGTGTTTTCCGGTCTTAGTGAGTTAGTGAAACGTGGGGATTTGTCAAAATGTTGAAGTCGAATTTTTGGACGATTACTCTGCTTTATCTTTGTGAGTTTCGTATAAAAAAATGAAGAGCGCCTTTCTATTTAAAGTCATTTTCTATTAATTGTGTTGAATTAGTTAGTACCAGTACCAGTGAATGACATGGCAACAAGCCGTGAACTAATTAAAAAGATAAGGTATTGTCACTGTTATTTTAAGCTATAGCTTTTTTACTGATCTGAAGCTCTGAAAGTTATTAGTTTTTCGTACAAAAGGATTATAATTTTGCTAACGTCTGAAAGCGAGATAAACTTCTTTTTCAAGCCACGTGCTGTAAGGGCATTTATTTAGTGAATGATTAATACAGAAGTATGTATTACTTTGCTTCGTTTCACTAATGATATAAAAAATGCTGTCTAATTTACTAAATGAGAATTTGTTGTCTGAAAAACCCAGTAAAATAAAACTCATCTTTTAGCAAGATGAATCTGAGAACTGTAATTGATCTTCCGATTCAATAAAACATTTGGAAACTCAACGAAATCTGAATGTCATTGGCCATTTGAAGCAGCAAAATCACCTGATTTCTTGAAATATTTTGAAAGCCACCAATCAGTATTTACCGAGACTGTGGTGGCTTGCTGGTAAGAATCTCATCTTCAGGAATGGAAGATTCCAAATTCGAGACCCGCTTCGGCAGAAGGACCGTCGTGTAAGCGGTTCCGGTGCTAAATCGGCCGGGGCCCAATATCCACCCACCGGTAGGGTGCGAAAGTTGAGAAAAGATTGTCAACTTAGATATTGTCCTTGTCATCTAACTGAAGTTCAAAATTACGAGGTCCATCCCAAAATAGCCCTAGTGTTGCTTTCAAACAGGACAGTAATAAAACTAAACTAAACTATCAGTATTTGTTAAAATCAGTAAATTTCTGCTAATAATAAAGAATAATGTGTATGTGTGTTTCTCTATTGTTCAAACCGTTTGACTTAGAGCCACTAAAGAATTTGGTACAAATTTACTTTGAAAAGTAAGAAGAAAAAAGAGCGATTGTAATTAATTAAGAATTTAGCAAAATTTTACCGTTTTTCCATGACGACTCCCGAAAGTATTACTTACATGATACTCACTTTTTTGTTTTAAAATTTTAAAAATTGCTTTTGCATCAAAATGAACAAAATTAGCTGTTTTGAAATATTTTCGAAATTTTGATAACACATTTTTTCGCATAATTTTTAACAATAGATTCCATTGTTGCTATGAAATTTAGCCTCATTTCATTGTTTTATCATATATTTAATAGCGCGATTTTCTTCTATTGTTGATATCTAAGGAAGATGGATTCCGTTTAAAATATTTGTAGTTTATAAGAAAAGTAAAAAGTTTTAAATAAAAAAGTGAAAATTAAAAGAGAGATGAACCGTACATATACTCTTTTAATAACGCTATGATGTCATAAGACTGGTCTCCATTAGAAACAGCCACTACTTAGAAATATTGTAAGGCTGTTAAAATAATGTGAGTATCATATCGTTATGCATGAAAAATTCAAGTAAAATTAAATAAAATGAACAGTCAACAGTCAACTTGAAAATGGAGTAGATACTAAAAATCATAGCTCCTTTTAAGTGGTAGAAGCATGTGATTTCCTGACGTATTTTAAGTTTTCCATCAATATTTGTGAAAAAATATTATCTTTGTAAACTAGGGATCATAACCTATGAAAAACCAGCTGCACTGAAAAAACATTTGCAAAATCAAGTGGTAAAGATGAAAAACACTTAGAAACTGTCAAAAGACGGGAAAGCTAATATAAACCTTTTCTGGAATATTCGCTTAGAAAAGTATGGAAATCTGTTGAAAAATATGAAGAAAAGAGAAATTTGTGAGGCAATGGAACACGGAAAATTCGTAGTAGATGGGAAAGCAATAAAAACTCCATTTATCCATAAATTAGAATTCAGAAAAATAATTCTAAAAATGAGTACAGAAAGAGAAAATGACAATTTTTAAGCTAAAAAGGGCAGTAAAGATTTATTTTAAATATTTAACAAAGTCTTATTAAATAAGCTATAGTTGCTAAGTAATTAGAAGGTAATTTTAATAAAAATAAAAGTAATAAGAAAATAACCTCATTGGAGTTGCACCTCCCCAAGATATACGAATACGAGACACCCCCTTGCCCCAAGATATACGAATTTCATTGAATGATGGCCTCCCGCGACAATAACGAAGCGGGAACTATAGTTTTTTTCCAAATCGCCATCATCCGTTATGATACAATTCCTCCCGTAAGAAGTGCGTCCCGTCATCGGGAGTGAGGGGTCATTCAACCCGATAAAGTTACACTACTCACAAGGGAGGTGACTGCTAATCACCACATAGAAATTTCTCATTTTCCTATTTCGGCTGACCTTCTCTTCATTGGGGAGAGAATAATTGCATGAAATATCTTTTCAGAAATCTGAAAAATGATTTTAAAATCTTTCCAACTATTATAAGCCCTTAATTAGTATAAATAGCTAATTCTTGTTTATCTCTTGTACCAGGATTTAGATAAATTTCTGAAACACCAGAAGTCTTTCAAACATGGAAAAAATTCCTTTTTCCAAAATATAGTTTTGAATTTTTTATCAACCACTTTGAAAAGTGATAGTATCAGCGCGAATTGCCATTTCTTGCGAAAATATTAGCAGCTTATTATGGATAATCTCTCTCTATATATAACGCAGCTCGTTACTTTTTACAAACTTTAGAGAAACGCTTTTCGGCAAAACATATTAAAGGAAACTATCTAAAATTTGGGGGGGGGACATAAAAATAACAATGCAATCACAAAATAGAAATTTTTCGTTAATAATCTAGTTCATTTTTAAAGTAAGGTCAGAAACAATTTATTTTGGGGGATCTCAAAATATTATATTTAACATAAAATTTCAGTTATAAGCTGAAAACTATAATTTTTTTTAAAAAAACTTTCTCGTAACTAAATATAAAAAGAGAAAGTATTGACATTGTCGAAAAATCATACCTAGAAATTTTGACAAATCTCCACATTTCAGACTCCAAAAGTTCTGAAAATGCATTTTTAGAATTATGTCTTTCTTTCTGCCCTTGAACACGATAATTCAAAACCTCAGAAAGCAAGAAGTTTGAAATTTGGTGTGTAATCTTTAAAATTAAATAAATTTCTATTAAATTGAGAACCAAATCCGCCAGACAGTTGATTGACTGCCGGCTTGTCTTTTCCCGAATGTAGGGACGCAAAAACTCAAAACTACAAAAAACTAAAACCTGACTTTGGTATGCGGTCATTACACTAATTTTGCCAGATTTTTGCCAAATTTTGAACCGAATCATCTAAAGGGAAGACTGTCTGTCGGTTTGCCTGTTCTTGCATAAGAAAAAGCAAAAATTCAAAAACTCTACAAGCAAAAAAAAAAAAAAAAGATGAAATTTGGCATAACATTTTAGCATAGAACAAACTGAAGATCAGATTTTAGATCAAATCTGCCAAAGGAATGACTATGCATATATAGATCTGCCTATTCCTGTACATGCGAACGTACTACTCATTCACATGCGCCAAGACAGGAAAAAATGAAATTTGGTATGTGGTGTTGATATTAGTGCTGTGGATCTATATCAAATTTGATACCAAACAATCAAAAAGAAGAGATCCCAAATGCGTACTCAGTTCTCCACATTCATACTAAATTTTGAATGCATCATATATGGAAGGGTGTTAGAAAGTCGAAAGGAAATGGTAAAATATTCCCTAACGTTTCCTTCTCGTAACTATTAAAAATTTAACTACTAAAAAAGGAATTTTAAAAAATATATAAAATTGTATATTGAACTAAAATTTTTGATATGAACAATTTCACGTTATATATAGGGTGTCCCATAAATATTGCTACAAACTTTAAGGAGAGGTAGGGTACATCATAAGGATTCAGATTTGCATAGCAACCGTGGTCGGAAACGCCATGGGAAAGTAGTATGATAGGTACAAGAAATGAAGAGACACAAGACTGAGATCATCTGAAATGTTTATTGGTCAAAGATATTACATGTGCCGTGGCAAATGATATTTGAAAATGTCACAAAAGATGTTCAAAGTTTCCACCATTGTTAACGATGCATGCGTTACACCTAGACTGGCGGACTCTCTCAAATACATATGGATTTTGTTGGATATCCGCAGCAGCACAGGCGATTCTTGCAACCACATCCATTTCTGAATCCACAGGTGTTTCGTACACAGCACTTTTCAGTGTACCCCAAAGAAAGAAATCGATCTATTTAAATCGGAAGAGCGTGGTGGCCAGGGAACCGGTCCACCACGACCAATCCATCGGGACCAACACCTGATTCAAATGTTCAAGAACACATCTTCCATAATGGGGAGGTGCCCCAGTATGTTGAAACCACATATGGTGTCTGATATGTTTTGGCACAGTCTCAAGTAATGTTGGTAGAACCTCTTGTCAAAAGATGAGATATTGTGCAGATGTTAGTGGCGATGACAACAAATAAGGTCCGACAAAGACGTCACCAACCACACCAGCCCAAACATTCACTGAAAAGCGATGTTGGGCAGCTTGCCATGGGAATTCTCGCCAGCCATAAATGTGCATTGTGGTAGTTGAACATCCTATCTCGTTTTAAGTACGCTTCATACGTCATTAAAACGTAGGATGGGAAATTCGCATCTTGGCAACATTGATCGAGATACCACCATGCAAAACGTTCACGAGGAGATAATCTGCGGGGAGCAGTAACTGTGCGCTTTGCAGATGGTATAGGTGCAAGCCTTCATGTTTCAAAACATGATGAACACTATTCCGAGATCCTCCAACGGCAGTAGCGACGGCTCGTACGCTTCCACTCGGATTCCTTCTAACAGTATCCAACACATTTTCTTCCGTCCTGGGAGTTAAAGTCACTTGTGGCCTGCCCTCACTATGTCTATTACCTTTTAACGACCCATGTTCACACAAATTGTGATGCAAATTACTGAACATCCGGAGATTCTGTGCTTCTCTCTGCGGATATCTTTCTCGATACAACCTTTAGGCGCTCTTGCATTTCCTTCTGCCAATCCATAAATCAGGTGTATATCTGCCAGCTCCGTGTTCGTAAAACGTTCCATCTCCTCTGCGGGCGATCACAGCTCAAATGACTGAAGGATTGTAAGTCTGCTTCCTTAAACGCCACCTAGCGCCGAATGAAGGCGTTTCGGACCATGGGTTGCTATGCAAATCTGAATCCTTGTGATGTTCCCTACCTCCCCTTAAAGTTTGTCCCAATATTTATGGGACACCCTGTATATATGCATTCTTTACTCAGCTACTAATAGAATGCAACTGCACATAAACAACAAGAATAGACATAATAATATTTTGAATCACCTATGCTTCACGCTTCTGTTTATTTATTTTGATCAAAGAGGCCGTTCGAGGTATACTTGCTTCACGTTGAAAGATATTAATTTCGACAGCCTTGTAAAATAACTCAATTTTGTCAATAATTATTATTTCAAAATTATTCTTATTTGTGGAAAATGTAACATTATAGATCAATTCCCTAATTTTAACTCATAATAAAAATGATGAAACATAATTCTATTTAAAAATTTATATTAAAAATAAATTTTTACTGCCATTCTTTATTCAAAAATAATCATTATCTCTAATCGTTCTCATTTTTAGAATCAGTTTTTTTAATCTGATTTTTTTTGATAGATTGAATTTATGATTACGTCAGGCTCGAATTATCCGAGATAGCCTTTTTTATATTTGTTATTTTCAAAAAATTGCTGCAATATTTTTGACAACAACTTCTTTATTTGATTTTTGTTATCTTTGGAAAATATATACTACTTCTATATTTAAATTACGATTAAGAAACTGTTGCTAAAAAAGCGAACATAATTAGAACAAAACATGTTTCTTGAATTTCCTTCCCAAATTGCCCTCCGCTCCTCATGCTTTATAAGGGGAAAGGAGGCGAGGGGTGTCAAACAAAATCTCAATAATTTGGGCACAGAGAGGTATTTATATGGGAAGAATTAAGGGCTAAGGTTTCCTTGCTTTCGTCAATGGTTTCATATGACCATTTCTGTTTTTCCCATTCCGGTATGAGAAAAAAATAATTGAAATTAGGTTTTTCCCTAGATAACTTGAAAGCAATGGCTGTTTATAAAATTGTTTTGCAAAAATATTGTTGATCATAAAAATCTACGTAAAATGAACACTAATATAGTATATTTTGAAGCAGAAGCGTGAGTGCTAGTTTTTATAAAATTTCCGCTATTTTTTACACTTTATAAAAAAACTAGATTCTTCTGAAAGATGATATATAATGTTAAAGAAGTAATCTAAATAAAGATTTTATGCAATAGTTTTTTTTCTTTTTATAAGTATATACGTAAGTTGATGCACCAATACGAGAACGCCATCAGGGTGTGAATGTTTTGGTGACAGCGACCAGCTAAACAATTAAGTTTTAAATTGATTAGAAGGAAGAAAAATCTCACTTTAAGATATAGCAGTGAAATTCTGTTGTTATATAAATATCTCCAAAAAATTTCCCCCATTTTCATTTCCTCGTATAAGAAGTATATAAAAAGAAAGTATTCTAATCAATAAAAAATTCGAACACGAAATTTTCACGAATCTCCACGTTTCAGACTTCCCTGAGTTGGAAAAATACATATTTTTGGCATATACCTGTGTCTGTAAACACGATAACTCAGAAATGCTTTGAGCTTGATCGATGAAATTTGGTGTATAGTCTTTGCGGCAAATTTGCTGATTTTGATCAAATATTGGACAAAATCCATTTCTATGGAAGTTTTAAATTGAGAGCAGATGAATATGTTAATTACAAAACGCAAAGGGTTCGATAGATAAAATTAATATCCAATTTTAATATCTAAAATGTAGAAGTATCAAAGCTGAAACGAAATCCGTTAATGGGTTGACCGTCTATCGGTATGTTTTTTCGCCTGCATGCAAGCATAATAACTCAAAAAGGCAATGGCAAATAAATGAAATTTGGTACATAATCTTCTTACAAAAATTGTAATTCTAGGACAAATTTTGATCTGTAGAAAAAAAATGGCTTTTAAATGCATACTCGATTGTCTTCTCTATACTACGAACCACAAAACGCTCATGTTTTAGAATCAGCAAAGAAAAAAAAATCTGAGCACTCGTGGCGTTCACAGAAACTCCTTACAGGTCTCCAATTTATATACGAAGAGAGAGAGAGGACTATACCTTTTTTTAGAAGTATGCGAGAAAATTTCAGGGAGACCCCCTCGCTAGTTTTAAAGCCCGTACGCTTCAAGTAACTAATTAAAAGGATTTACATCAATAATATATTTTAGGTTACGCAGACATTTTTCGCGTCTAATGGAGATAAACGGATAATTTACTGTTTCGATGCTAAGATGTTTGAGACAGCATGGGTATTATAAAGTATATCAGGACTTAATAAAGACTAAAATCGAAAATTGATTCATATTTTAATCAGTTTAAACTATTATTATTGGCTGATCCGGCTAATCTGAAGATTTCAATAATAAAATTCGATTCATCCAAAATTTCCAATTAGGTATAAATGGATCTAAGAATGACTACAGCTAAAGACAATTTCAACACTAAAATCGGCAATAAAGGTTTATTTTTAATATTCAACAGTTTTAATATGCAATACACAATAAATGAATAATAATTAATTTTAGTAAATAAAGTGATAATAACTAATATTAAGATTTTTTAATCATTTAAAAATAATAATTTTTATATTAGTAATTTTAATAAAAAAGAAAGTTTACCACTTTAAAAACAACAATTATCATAAATCTTTAAAATAAGTAATTTAAAGTTTCTTAAAACAAAATAAATTAAAGAATTTTAAATACTTTTTGAATAAATATATTGTAGAACACTAAAATTTTAAAGATCTTTAAGAATAAAAATTTTTCAATTTATTTTCTTGAAATCCTTTTATTTACTTGAATGGACCTATTTAATTTGAGAATTCTATTGAGAAATAAAAAAATGATTTTTTATTATCTTAGTTTTGAAATTACAGGCAATGTTTTAAAATAATTCTAAGAAAAATTACAGATACATTTCAGTTAAAAATGTTCGAATAATGCACGCTCACCCGTAATTTATTTCATGGTATTTAAAATATTAAATGCAAATACTTCCGATATTTCCCTTTTCACATAATAAAATCTCAGTTTTTAATATAAGAAATGTATTCATAAAAGAATCTTTCAAAGAATCTATAAGATTTCCTTTGATCCGAAATGGATGCATTCATTTCTTTCAAGAAACGAAATAAATTCCAATTTTTATTTATTTTAAACAAACAAACCACCTAATCCTTTTGAAGTTCGGAGAAGTCTGATCTTATGAATCCTTTTACCATTTAAGCTACAGTAAATATTACATCATCAAATGCATAGTGAAATCTGTACTTTTTTGAAAACTATAAAAGAATTCATTGTTTACAATTTAAAAAAATAATTTTCTATTTTCTCTAAATAAATAATTTTCCATTTTCTCTAAATAAATAATTTTCCATTTTCTCTTTAATAATTTCCATTTTCTCTAAAAAACCGAAAAATAAATCTTTACAAAATTCTAATTAATGGTATAAATAGGCATAAATTTACGTAATTAGCATAAATTTAGGTTAAACTAATTATTTCGGAAATTTTAACAAAATAATTGAGCTCAAATTGATTTTTTGAAAACTTAGGTTTACTAAAGAATATTAAAGTAACTGAAAGAAAAAAAATATCTGTATTTAAACGTTTCACAACTCCAATACATTTTAAGTTGCACTCAATGGAGCCAAGAATTACAGTTTTTATTTAATCCTATCAATTTTCATATATACATATTACAAAATTCTGTAGGTAAACCTCTTTGAATATGATTAAAATATAAAACGTATGAATTAAAAAAAATTATTTTAAACTTTAAATTTTAATTAAAAATATTTATGAAAATTTTAAAATACTAAAATTATTAAAAAAATTTTAGAAAAATTTAAAAATTATCTATCAATGTAAATTCCTTTATTGAAAAACAAACCGATTTTACGCGTGAAAAATTAATTATCGACAAAAATGCGACTTTAAAAATTATATAAAAAATCTAAATTATATTAAATATCATTTTTAATTACCATTTCTTAATTAAAGAAACTAAATAGTATTAAAATCAAGTTTTAAAAATTTGTTTCTTATATTTTAATAAAAATGTCTTCATCAAAAAAATTATTTCCGATTTGGAGTTATAATGAATATTAGAATAGTGATTTATTATTTTTATATTAAATCTGACACTTTAATTAAATTTTCTTAAATAAATAGTATAGAATTTCCAAATCATATTTGAGTACTAATTTCTGTACTAATGAACTTTTTGCACAGAAATCAAAAATTTAATAAGTAAGTTAATAAAGTCATTAATTATTACATTTTTGGAAATTCATAATGAAAAAAGTATAAATAAATATGTGGGAACTGCTGACAGATCCCGTATCCTGTATGGCGCCATGTTGGCCATGTTGCGTCACGTCATTAATCACGTGATGCTTTCCCGCCATAATTGGCAGACGAGAGTTGGGTAGTGAGTCTGTAAGAGGTACAGCTCACGCTCATGTATCTTTATGTGTTTTATGTTAGTACAGTAATGTTTTGTCTTTTAATTATTATAAATATATTTTCATATTAATGCTGGTTGTTGCCTTTCCCCACATTTATGGGGGCTTGGCTTTTTTCGTGTATACCCCTATCAAATCCCACCAAATTGCTGAAAAAGCTGTGGACGTTAGTACAATTTAAGACGCTAAATTGATGCTAAAAATTTTGATAAGAGTGGATTTTTGCTGCGGATGATTTACTGGACTGGTGAATGAGCGTTAGTGCACGTTTTTGATGGATATGATTCAAGTGAAAACTTTCAAGATTCAATTACTTCGTGTTATTATGCAACTATGCTGAGATATACTGGCCGCTTTAAAAAAGGAACATCATCCTGTTCGACATTACTAAATTAAAGAAGAAATTGAGTTATTTGGAAATGTGTGAATCATTTAGAAGTGAATAGTTCCACTGCTCCCAACCAGGTAGGCGCAATTTTTTCCCCACATTTTCACCTCTAAATAAATGCGATTCTTGATAAGTTTGTAATTTATAGTGCGTTACTTTATTTCATTCTCCCTTTAAATTTTAATCCTGATTTAATGTGTACTAGTTCTGTTTTAATTAATTACAATGTCTTTAAAACTAGGCGATATTCAATTAATCGCTAACTCCCTTAAATATGCAAAAACTAATTCAGTAAAATTGCTTAACTTTGTGTTAGGTTACAGTAATTTTGACCATTCTTCTCGAAAAAGAATGAGAAATTTTGAAAGATTTGAAAATTTAGATGTAGAAAAACATAAACAAGAATTGCTGAAGAATTTTTCTTTATCTGACTTTATCTCCGTTTCTAATTTATTACATTTAGAAGTAACTGAGACCGACAAAGATGCTTTGTGTGAAAATATTTTTAAAGCCCTTACAAATTTAAATGAGTTTCAGAACTCGCTCGATACTAGTTTTTATCGGAAACAGGAGAAAAACCTTTGTCTCCTCAAAAGGTTTCTCAAACCGAAAGTTCATCTAGTAATACGGGTAATAATTCTTCCTTCCCATCCCCGTAACTTCAGACGAAACATACATAAATAAGAGTGAGGCATTAATTACTGGCGTCAAAAGGGAATCACTCGAAAATGATCCCTCGAATAACCAAACCTTCAGTTTTGTTTTTTATTACCCGATCTCTGTGGTAGTTGTAGAAACTTCACAGGCAATGATTCCTATTCGATTAAAAGTTTTTTGCGATGTTGAAGAGAATTTTTTGTTTTTTTCCTTCTTTAAGCGAACAACAAAATTTAATCTTTCCAAAGAAGTTAGTTTCCGGCGCAACTAAATCTTTTTTATTCTCTCAAAGAAATCTAAATTCCTATCAAGCTTTTAAAAATGCATTAATTAATGAATTTTCCGATAAAGTAACTTCTATTGAAATACATAAACAACTAGAAAGCGTAAAATGCGCTCAAATGAAACTTTTATGCAGTATTTTATTGCCGTGCGTGAAATTGCGAATCAATCTGAAACTCTTATTGATGAATGTTCTGTTATTCAATATACAATAAATGGGATACAGGGTTCCCCTTCTGATAAAATTATTCTTTACGGTGCAAAATGTTATTCCGAGTTTAAAGAAAAATTACGAATTTTCGAAACTACCGTAAGTGCAATGAACGCAAATAATTCAAAGATGTCGTGTTCTAGATATGCTAATGACGGCCAAAGACGTGGTACATAACATAAAATCCCTGTCCAACAAAGAGAATCAAAATCGAATCTTAGTAATCCGACTAACAGTAAGATGCGTTGTTTTAACTGTAACAATTTTGGACATATCTCAAAGTCTTGCCCTAATCGTAATCGTGGTTCTAAATGTCTTGTAATCTTTTCGAACATAAATCTTCCGATTATCACCGTACTACTCGGAATGACAGTTGTACCCTACATGATAATGTCAACACTTTACATTTATTGCATTCTCCGTCGAATATGCATAAAGAGGTTGTTATTCTTAATAATACACTTTCTGGATTAGTCGATACTGGTAGTTTTTCGACACTTCTCAAACATTCTGCATGGATTAAACTAGGATCGCCGCCGTTGACGAATAACAAGACAACACTAACTGGATTTTTTGTTTTTCCCGAACTAAAATAATAGGTTCCTTTGAATCTGAAATTATTATTGAAAAACAGAGTTTTCCTGTTTTTATTTCTGTAGTACCTAATAATTGTACTACTTATGATCTAATAATAGGTTGCGACGTAATAAATCAGGCAAATTTGACAATTAAATCTGACGGTATTGTATTTTTCGAAATTTCTAAATCTGATGATCCTGTTGAAACTGACAGTTTTATAATGGCTATTTCTGCCGATACTCCCACGTTTGATATAGGTTCGAATATTTCTAAACAAACTCGCAATGAGGTTCAACAGATTTTGTTTGCTTATAAACCTAACAAAACTAAAACCGCGATCATCGAACTTGATATAACGCTTACTGACGATGAGCCAATTTTCCACACTCCTCGACGTTTACCCTTTGCCGAACGTGATATAGTAAATGCGCAGATAGACGAGTGGTTACAAAATGGAATTATAGAACCATGTTCTTCACTCTATGCTAGTCAAGTTGTAGTTCGTAAGAAAGATGGAAAACAGTCTGTATAGATTATAGAAAATTAAATCGTAAATTAGTTAAAGACCATTATCCACTACCATTAATTGATGACATTTTAGATCGTCTTCAAAATGCTAAAATTTTCAGTACTCTCGATTTGCGTAACGGAT
Organism: Argiope aurantia; assembly: GCA_026543865.1. Lineage (NCBI taxonomy): Eukaryota > Metazoa > Arthropoda > Arachnida > Araneae > Araneidae > Argiope > Argiope aurantia. The sequence goes on along the minus strand of JAPMOR010100600.1, from coordinate 397,480 downwards.
TTTTTCATGTGCCGGTAAAAGAAAAAAATCGTTGTTACACCAGTTTCGTCACAAATACAGGTCAATTTCAGTTCCGTTATATGCCATTCGGTTTAAGTTCATGTCCTTCTGTTTTTATGCGATACATAAATGCTGTTTTCCGTGATCATATTGCAAAAGGCATTGTCCTCCCGTATATGGATGGCATCGTCATTCCCGCAAATAATGAATCTGAGGCTCTCGAAAGCCTTAACCCTGTTTTAAAAGTAGCTCGCGATTATGGACTAGATATAAACTTTAAAAAAAGTCAATTTTTGTATAGTCAGATTGAATTTTTGTGTCACGTAATAGAACACGGCAAATTGCTCCCTTCACCCTCCAAAACTAAAGCCGTTCTTAATTATCCTGAGTTAAAAAATGCAAAAGACGTACAACGTTTTCTAGGTCTTACGGGATACTTTAGAAAATTTATCCCCTCATAGTCTACTATAGCAAAACCTCTTAGTGATCTGCCCCTTTCTTAGGACAGCCCCTTTCTATTTCAAGCTCAGTAAAAAACTGCGTTTTTACGCTTAAAACAGTTACTTTCTGAAAAACCCGTTTTAACTATTTTTAATCAAGGCAGTCCCATTGAAATTCATACAGACGCTTCAGTTGATGGCTTGGGGGCAGTCCTACTACAAAAATCCAGATTATAACAAATTCCATCCAATGTATTATATGTCCAAGGAAACGTCCGACAACGAAAGAAAATACACCAGTTATGAACTGGAGGTACTCGCCATTATGGAAGCTCTTAAAAAGTTCCGAATTTACATTCTCGGATCAGACTTTAAAATTATCACTGACTGTAATGCATTCGTCAAAACGTTAAATAAAAAAGAAATGAATTCCCGCATTTTGCAATGGACATTATATCTTCAGGATTTTGACTACGAAATAGAGCATCGAACCGGCTCAAAGATGACTCATGTCGACGCTCTTAGCCGAAACCCTTGTTGCATGATCATTCAAGACTGTGTCAGTCTTCAAATTTTCAAAGCTCAACAGACAGGTGAGCATATTACAGCTGGACTTCCTAGATCAAACGGTCAGGTAGAATGACTTAATTCTACAATCATAGCTGTACTCTCCAAGCTATCCATAGAAAACCCTAAAAAATGGTATAGCCATGTTGCTGCCGTTCAGCAAATTATTAATTCTACATTTCAACGAAGTATCAATTCTACTCCATTCAAAATTCTGTTTGGAACTAAAATGAAATCTGAGCATGATATAAAAATCCTCGAAATCGTCAACGAAGAGAACCAATCTGCATTTCTCCAACAGCGTGATGAACTCCTTAAAGACGCAAAACAACAAATCCTCAAAATACAAAAAGAAAATCGCCATACCTACAATCTGTAGGAAACATGCTCAAAAATTTCAATTGAATGATCTCGTCGCAATCAAGCGCACTCAATTTGGCCCTGGTCTCAAATTGAAACAAAAATTTCTCGGACCATATAAAGTGATGAAAATTAAAGCAAACGACACATACGATGTTGAAAAGTATGATTTCTTCGATGAACCATCAAAAACTTCAACTTGTGCAGAATATATGAAGCCATAATCCAGCAATATAGAACATATCACTTGAATTGTTTCAAACTTAACACTACTTAAAGAATCGTATCGTATTGCTATTTATTTATGTTGTCACGAATGGTATGACTATTTTGATTGTTTTATCTTGTGAATATTTCAATTTTGCATATTATTATTTTCCTGTATTTGCTGTTTGTTTTATATATTTACTTCAATGTACTGTATACCATAAGGCGAGGTCGCCTATCCTGTCATGATGGCCGATGTGGGAACTGCTGACAGATCCCGTATCCTGTATGGCGCTATGTTGGCCATGTTGCGTCACGTCATTACTCACGTGATACTTTCCCGCCATAATTGGCAGACGAGAGTTGGGTAGTGAGTCTGTAAGAGGTACAGCTCACGCTCATGTATCTTTATGTGTTTTATGTTAGTATAGTAATGTTTTGTCCTTTAATTATAATAAATATATTTTCATATTAATGCTGGTTGTTGCCTTTCCCCACAAATATAAGGGGTTTAAATGTACTAAGCAGTTTGCGTCTAGCTGAATCAATCAGTTTTAACTAAAACTGCAAGATTCGTATTAAAGACGAAATAAAGGCGCAACCACTACTTGCGAAAAATTCTTTTTTTAATTGGTATTAAATTTCGAGAATATATTAAATCTCAAATTTTCATTAACACATCTTAATTAACGAAGTTTAAAATATTAAAATTAGATTTAAAAAATCTTCCATGCACTACTTTAAAAACTACTTTTTTAAAATTTGAAATAAGAAAATAAAAATTTCCGATATATTGTTGTAAGGAATATTAGAAATGTTACATAAATATTTACATTAAAATTAAAATTCTTATTTTAAAAACATGTTAAATATCCCAATAATTTAAAAGATTTACACCAAATTCGAGTAAAAAATTTTTGAATTGAAATCAAAAATTAAATAAGTAATTAAATTAACTAATTATTCAATTTTTGGAAATTTGTTATAAAAAATTAAATATATAAATCATTTAAATATGGTTTTCAGTTTGCTCCGGGCTGACACAACTAATTTTAAATAAATATACAACAGCCGTTTAAAGAAGAAATAAAAATGCCATCATTTACCTTTCAGAGGATTTTTTTTGACTGTTATTAAATTATAAAATTATATTAAACCTCAAATTTTAAATAGTATTCTTTAACAAGAGACACTTAAAGTATTGAAATTAAATCCGAAAATTTTTTCCATGCACTTTTTCAAAAATTACTTTATCAAAAAGTTTTGCAACATCAAATCTTAATAAATATTAATGATTACTAAAAATGTTTCCCGAAATGGAATTAAAAAAATTAAATTATTAAACTAATTATTACATTTTTGGAAATTTATCATCAAAAAAAGTAAAAACATAAACGATTTAAAGATATTAAACAGACATTAAGATTAATTGTATCGGACTGTCAAAATCAGTTTGAATGGAAGTTGCGGGAATCGCATTAGAGACGAAGATAAATACTCACCTTGCGGACAGTTTTTTTTTTTTTTTTTTTACTGTTCACTCGCTGATGTCCAGTTGAAATTTTGGCTTGAGATGCACAATGTCCACTTTTTATCGTGGAGTGTTCCGGTCCATTGTTTCATCCAGTCGTAAGAGGGGATGGATTAGAAGTGAATCCGAGAGCAGAACGTGTTGTGCGATTAGCTTCCCGGGAATGGAAGCAATAATGATTGAATGCATCTGGGATCTGCTGGGCTCTTCTCTGAAAAACAAAAACAAATAATCAATAAAAAAAACCTGTAAGGGTCTCTCTCATGGAAAGATATCGAATTTGTTTTGAGTTTCGATGCACTGACGCAAAGTTTATTATTATTTTTTTTTTCAAGAATCGGATTTTTTTTTTTTAAGTTGATGAGGGTTAATGTTATTACTATAGCAAAGTTCTTATTCTTTAAAAAAATAGTTCTAAATTGCCGTGATATGATTAAAAACAAGCATTTGAAAATTAAAGGGATCCTTTAAGAAATTTTGAATTAATTAAATGTTGAGAATTTCGTTAAGTATATTTTTAGTAATTCTCCTAGTAAATTCTTCTCCTAGTAAAAATTAATAAATTTTTACTAGGAGAAGAATCTTTTCTAAATAGCAGTGGATGAATAGGCTTTGCTCATGGAAAAATGTCGGATTTGTTTTGAGTTTCGATGCAATGACGGAAAGTTTATTATTATTATTTTTTCAAAAATATTTCCTTTTTTTTGCAGTTGATGAAGGTTAATGTTATTATTATAGCAAAGTGCTTATTTTTTAAAAAATAGTTCAAAATTGCTGTGATATGATTAAAAACTAGTATTTGAAAATTAAAGGGATTCTTTAAGAATTTTTTGAATTAATCAAATGTTCTTAATTTTGTTAAGCATGTTTTTAAAGATTTTATAAGGGGAATAGTCTTCTCCAAATAGCAGTGTATGGATATACTTTGCTCATGGAAAAAGATGGGATTCGTTTCGAGATCCGATGTATTGAGGCACAGTTTATTTTTTTTTAATTCTTTTTTCAAGAAACGGTATTTTCTGTGATATAATTATTTTTGCATTTGATGAGGTTAATGATTTTATAGCAAGATGTTCATTCTTTAAAAAAGTAGCTCGAAACTGTTGTGATTTGCTTTAAAACCAGATTCTAAAAATGAAAAATATTACTTTAAAAATTCATTGAATTATACAAATTTTGCAAGTTTTATCAAGCATTCCTGTTGTGTACTTGGAATATGTGAAAATCAGTGATTTATTGCTAGAGTAAGGGTCTCCTCTAAATAGCTATGGGTGGGGAAAAATTATTTATATTGAGATCCAATGCATTGAGGGGGAGATTTATTTTTATATACATTTTTTCGCAAATCGGGATTTTTTTTAAGTAGATTTCTTTTTCAAATTGATGAAAGTTAATGGTTTTATAGAAAGACATCCATTCTAAAAAAAATATAAAAATGTATCAAAAACTGTTGCGATATGCTTTAAAACAAGTCTTTGAAAATGCAAAGTATTATTTTATACAAATTAATGAATTATACAAATGCTGAATGTCGTTCAGTGTTTTTATTATTTTATTGGTATCTGTCAGAATTAATGAGTTATCATTAAAATAAGGGCCTTCTCTGAATAGATATACGTGGATAACCATACTTAACTATTTACAGGTCTCCATAAGCTTTGTTCATGGAAAAAGATAGTATTTCTTTTGAGAGCAGAGGCAATGAGATACTAATATATTATTAATTTATTTATTTTTCAAGAATCGGAATTTTCTTGGATAAAAATTCTTTTTGCTGTTGATTAGGATTATTGATCTCATTGCAAGGTGTTCCTTCATTAAAAAATATAGTTCGAAATTGCTGTCATATACCTTAAAAGCAATCTTCAAAAATGCAACTAACAGGAGTGAGCACCCGGAAACTTTCTCTTATAATGTCTAATAAATTTACTTGAATAATTTGGCAAGCCATTGCCAAGCAAAGTTACGGAAAACCATTAGGTTCGATATCTTATGATTTTTTTTTTTTTTGCGATTAATCGTCGGGATGCGCTTTATGCACAAGTAACAAAAAATTGGTTATGTATTTTTTACGCCTTTTTTCAAACCGATTGAAATTAAAATTAGATACAGAGCTAAAATGGTAGAAATAAGATCACATACCAAATTTCCTATATATGAATCATTGCGTTTTTGAGTTCTCGAGTTTGCGTGCTTGTGAAAGTACAGACTGACAGACCCTTTGGCAGATGCGGTTCTTCCAAATTTGATACATATCTACATTTTAGATGTTAAATTTGTGTATCATATTTTATCCATTTAGCTGTCTGCTTTTTATATTTATCGTGTTTACTTGTATTTGGATATTGAACGGGCAAATTTCCTCAGAATGGATTTCGTTCAAAATTCGATAGAAATCTATAGATTGAATGTAAAGACTATTTACCAAATTTCATCCGTCTAACTTAAAACATTTTTTACTTATCGTGTTCATGGACAGAAAGATATAATTCCAAAATATCTTTTTAGATCACAGAGTACTCTGAAATCTGAGAATTCATCAAAACTTCGAATTTTTCGACAATTTCAATACTTTTTCTTTTTATATTTTGTATACTAGAAAGCAAATTTCCCATAAAACCACACAAATATTTTGTATACGAGAAAGCAAATTTCCCATAAAACCACACAAATATTTTATATACGAGAAAGCAAATTTCCCATAAAACCACACAAATGTTGGAAGTTTTATTAAGTACTTTTGTTAGAATTTACGAAAATTAATGATTTTTTACAACTCTAAATAGATGCGGAGAAATAAATTTTGTTCACGAGGAAAAAAAGTTACGATATGTTTTAAGATCTAATGTAATGTAGCAAAATCCTTTTTGTTAAATTTTTTTTTCAAGAATTGAGATTTTCTGTTTGGGGATTGATAAGAATTAATGGTTTTATATCAATCCCTTCATACTTTACAGAAAGTATTCGAAATTGCTGTGATATTCTTCAAAAGGGAGTCTTTAAAAATTCAAATGATTATTTAAATAAAGCCATTGAATTATACAAATGTGATGAGTTTCTCAGAACCTTTTAGTTGGAATTTCTGAAAATTAATGATTTATAACTAGACATCGACATTTCAAGGAATTCGAAATCTGGCTATGTTTTAAGCAGATTCTTCAAAAGTGTTAAGGATGAGGGATTTTTGTCAGATAAAAATATTTTTGCTGTTGATGAGGGTCTAATGTTTTATAGTAAATCGATTTTTTTCTAACAAAAAAAAATGAGCATTCGAAATTGCTGTTATATGCTTTTAATTTATTAAGTAGATTTTAATTATAAATATTTAATTGTATAAATGTGAGTAAATTTTATTGAGTAATTTTTCTGGAATTCATAAAAATTAAGGATTTAATAGCTTGTTTTCTATGATTCTAGGAAATTTGCAGTCTTCATACAGATTTAAATAGATATTTAAGAAAGCTTAATGGATTTTACTGTAAAGTAAATTTCTACTAAAATAACATTTTCAAGATTAAAATCAAAATTTCAACATTAATCCATAAATTAATTTGAAAGGTAAATTCAGTTTTCCTTTCTTTTATTCAGACATTTTCCATTTTCAGTATATATATATATATTTACTTTCAAAACTATCTATATAAAAATATGATCTATTTTATTGTACATCTCACTTGGAATTCAAGTAAATAAATTATTTAAATGTGAGATATTGGCATTTCAAAAAATTAATCGAAATATTTACTCATATATTTCAAACAATTGTTTAACGGATTCAACCGAATATAAATTTCAAACATTATAATGAAAAAAGAAGTTTAAAATTTATCTGTAAAATCATGCGAAAGGAAACTTGAGTTTGCTTTCCTTCATTGGTTTATTTTATTAAATTATTTAACAATTTAACTAACCAATTATTTAACTAAACAACTTCTTGAAACTTCTCATAAACTACTTAATAAAGGATTTATTCCCATCGCATAAAAATTATAAACCTTTTTCGGAAGACCGTGAATACCATGAGTGCTAAGATTTTTATTTTCAGAGTCCCGTTCATGAGTATTTTGTGCTTTTTTAAGAGTGAAGAAAACCTAGCACTTAATTTGGATGCTTTTTCCCCAAACGATTAAAACCAAAATTTGACAAAGAACTACGATTTCAATAAAAAGATCACATACTAAATATTAAATTTTAAGCCGTTGTGTTTTTGAATTATCATATTTACATGCAGGCAAATGAGCATCCCGATAGGCAGTTTGGTTCAAAATTTGTTACGAATCTAAACATTAAATGATACAACTGTGTAGCAAATCTTATCCTTCTAACTCGTCTCGTTTTGCAATTATTGTGCTCTCTTATCCTCGGACAGACAGACGTACTTCATGTGTACGAATCTCGTTCAAATTTTTATAGAAATTTACAAATTTGTTGTAAACAAAACATTCCTCTGGCTACCTGATTGAGTTTTTAAGTTATCGCAATTCACAGACAGAAATAATTCCAAAAATATGTTTTTCGGACTTCAGAATGTGAAGATTCTTCGAAATGTCGAGGTCGAATTTGATCGACAATTACAATACTTTTTCTTTATATATTTTAAACATGAAAAACCAGAAATGAGATAAATGTTATTGGACTCTATCGAATATACCCGGCGTTGCTCAGAATTAAAACACTTGCATAACTAATATTTTTAATGCAAAAATTTATTTTGTGTCAAATGTTATGATACGTAAAACCCTTAAGTTATTTAATTAAAATGAGAATATGAGTTGAACCGGGCCCAAAGTTAATTTTCTCCATAAATTAATAAGATTTATTATATAAGTACAAACTTAATTTACAAATTCCAAAGAAAGGTTTAAATGAACATTTTGTAAAAATTAATTAAAAATTAAATTAATTTTTCATTTGCAAAAAAACATGAAAATAAATTATATCAGTAATTAGTCCTGATATAAATAATTAGTCGTCCGTTTTTAAACTTTCTTCTACTGTTTATTCAGAATTCTGCTGAACAACAATAAAAATTAATGTGACAAATTATATATAAACTTAATTTTGGAAAATGCAATGAAATAAAAGAAACAAATTGTAGGGAAATTAAATTTATATTCCTGAAAAGCCATTTTTTGAACTTTAATATAGCGTAAAAATAGTTTCTGTGTTATAATATTTTCAAAAGATATCATGGTAACTCTTCAAAAGCTTGCTTCATTTTGAATTCTCAAATTAAATTAAATTTTGGGCTTTTAAAGTTGACAATTTCTTTTTTTTGTTTGTTTATTTCAGAGGCCACATATGCGTAATTTCTACGAGATTAGACCTAAATGCAAATTGAACACTTTTATTCTTTTCAATTACAATATTAATTATTTATTATTTCGTAGAAGATGCAAGGAAAATGACACGAGAGTTTGTCATGTATTAATTTTTCATTCTATAAACCTTAAAATTCTTAGAAATCAATAAAGAGACCTTCCCATAAAATAATTAGGTAGTTAGTTCTAAGTCTCACTGTTGCCTAGCAACAGAGTATATGAATTTCTTTATTTTCAAATCATCTTTATTTCTAAATCTCCATATAATAAATAACGTATTAAATTTTAAAGCATTAATGAAAATTCAAAGAAAATTTGCATGGAAATGAAACTTGAACCTCCGAAAAGACAAAATTTTGTAGTTTAAAGTGCTATAAAAATATTTCTTGTGGAATAATCTTCGCCAATTGCGGGGAAATAGGAAAATTTCGATTCGTTTCTAATTAATTGAATATTAAATTACTTCTTACTTTTTGAAAAGTTGACTGTAATCTTTCTTTTGTTTTACATAATATGCGCATAATATTTGGTTGAATTTCTGCCCTGTTTCTTAGAAACAGAATACATAACTGGAATGATTTAATTTATATCTAGAGAATCGTGAACTGGTAATAAAATACATTCATATCTATTATTTTTTTTAAATAAAAATTACGAAGAGTTTATTTTCTCCATAAAATTATTATTATTAAGTAACTTACAGCTATTGCAGCTAAACTTACAGCTAAAATTCTTTACAGCTATTGAAATTTAAGAAAATTTTATAAATATTTCAAGATATTTAATTAAATAGCAGATTTCTCTTTAATAAAAACATAAAATAAACAAAATCAATAGTTGGAGGGGATATAAATGTTAATTTCCTGCTTTTAAATTTTTAATTTAATACTCTTTTAGAATTCTGCTAATATAGATTTATGCTTTCTTTTAGGCATTCTTAAATCCATATTATGAATTTCTCACTACTCAAATATTTATACTCTTTTGAATTATAATATTACTTATTTAATGCATCACCTTAAATGCATGTACAGATGGTAGGAGATTTTAACGGAACTATATTTTTAATCTAATTAACTAAACTTTAGAAATCTTTTAACACGAATAAAGGACATAAAAAAATTTGACTGAAAAGATTTGAAAAATTCTTTTATAATAAAATAAAGCAAAAATATTAAAAAAAAATAAAGGTATAGCAGTTCAAAGTCGCGCCGTTGCCTAGCAATGAAGTATGCATAAGCTTTCTTATTTCAAAACCATCAGCATCTATTTAAATATTTGGAAATTAATAAAAGTTGAAGGAAAAATAGCAAGAAATTGAAATTAATATGTTTCGAAAGACTCGATTTTATATTTTAAGTTGGTATAAAAGTTTTGATACAACGTTTTAATATAAAAGTTAGATAATATTATATAAAGTTACTACAGAAAACTTTTAATTAATTTCTAATTAATGGAATATTTAAGTAACTTTTGCTCTTTGAAAACTTGACAGTATTCCGTTTTAGAAATTTAATATAAATTATAAATAAATAACATTTGCTTTTCAATTTTTCTTTTTTATAAATCGTTTTTAGTACTTTTTATTTTCTCGTATATGAAGTGTACGAGAAGAAAGTATTAAAATCGTCAAAAAAAAACAAACAAACTCGGAAATACTGACGAATTTCTCCGTTTGAGAATTCTCTGAATTTGAAAACCACATTTTTGGAATTATATCTGTTTGCTGCACCGTCTGTGAACACAATTGCTCAAAAACACTGACAGGTAGGCGAATGAAATTTGGTATACTGTATTTATATGAAATTTTTAAATTTCTATCAAGTTTTGAATGAAAATTCGTTCACGGAAAGTATTTTTGAGAACAATTGAACTCGATAATTACAAAGCATAAAGAGTGATATAGATTAAATTTGGTGCAAAGTTTCAGTTTTTAAATAATAGATTCGCAGCAAATTTAGAAACAAATTTATGAATAGATTGATTGTTTGTAGGCACATCCGCATGCATGTAAATATATGAAAAAAAAAAAAAAAAAGCCCGCAACATTTAGAATATGCGAGAAAGTTTCGAGGATACCACTCCCGCTGGTTTATTTCTTATCTGATTCCAGATGCTTCGTTATAAATAAAATGTAATTAATTATAGAAATATAATTTTTTTTAGAAATATAATTAGAAATATAATTTTTTGTTATGAAATTGGAGGGATATTAGATAATTTTTATAACTTTGCCGTGAATTTATTTTTTAATTTATTTATGAAGCAACAGCAACAAAAAAAGACTTATGTTTTCAAATCTTTCTTGACTTATTTAAGATGCAGCAGCGGAATCGAATGCTCCCAAATACACAATTTTACTTATATTTATAATGCTTCTAATAATATATTAAAAAAGTGAGAGACATGTATTCAAAAGGTTACAAAGTGTTGTTTTTTTTCCATCTTTATTTATCAGGAATTTTTTAACACTTATTTTTCTCGTTTAATTCAAGAAGTCTTTTTATGAAGCTTGTGATACAGAAACATATTTATCATTTTAAATGAAGTCAAATTAAATGACATCGAATGATTTTAGCAACTTTTCCATGAATATTTTTTTTATATTATTTATAAAAATGTAACAATAATTTATATTTTCAACTCTTTCTTTATTAATTTAAGATATAAAAGTAAAATATAATTTTACAAAAGAGGTAATTTTAAATAAATTAATAATGTTTTTTAGATTATATTAAGAAGATAATACTGTATTCAAAAAGGGGAAGTAAATTCTTTCCCTTTATTTATTAAGAATATCTTGTGGTTTTATTTTTTTCTCGTTTAATTCAAGAAGTCTTTTTATAAATGAAATTCAACTGATTTGTAGAGACATTTCTTGTGATATGGAAACATATTCAATGGAATTAACTTAAACGATATCAGACGATTAGAACAAAGTTTGCGTGTATTTATTTTTTATATTGTTTATGAAACAGCAAAAAAAATCAAGTGTTCACCACTTTCTCGATTTACTTAAGATGCAACGCGGAATCCTATGCTCCAAAACAGGGAATTTCACATATATTTATATCATCTTCAGCAATCCATTAAAACGGTAAATATTATATTCAAAAAGTGACATAATCGGTTTTCTTTTTTATCTTTATTATAATTTTTTCTTATCGGTAATGTTTTCATCATTTTGTTTTTTCTCGTTTAATTCCCAAAGGTTTTTCTTTACTTAGTTATTATTTATTTAAAAAAAAATGAACGAAACCAAACTGAAATGGCGGTTCGTCCATTTGGGCTGCAAAGTTGCAGGATACATGAAACCATTTTTTTAAATTGCAATTTTTTTAAAATTTAATTTACTAAATAATTCAGTGTTCTGCGCTTTCCGATGATCAGCGAAAAATTAAGGGGAAAAAACACTAAAAAAACGTTTAAGAAAACAGAAAATGAATCAATAAGCAAAAAAAAAAAAAAAAAAAATGCCGGTAAGGGCTAGTCGTCCGGTAGACCACGGAAGTCCACAATGGACGCAATTGATTGGTTGATTTGAATAGTAAAACTATCCTTTTTCTCCCTTTGAATTTAGAAGTTTTGGAACTGCATTTCACCAGACCCATTTTAAAGCGTTGACAACTGATCCTCATTTTTTTTTCTTTCCCTACTCCCATCTAAAACTTGCCAATGGACCGCCACTGAAAAAGATCGAATTTAAAGAGAATAATTGTATTAGAAAATAAAACACTCAGAGGGATAGCCTTCGCCAGATGGTTCCGCGGATATATTGAAATTGCTGCTGTCCTTGACTACACTTAATGAAACAGTTCATCTGAAAATTAACAGAAAATTTCTATCAATCTGCAGGTGACGCCGAAAACCCAACCTTAGAAAATGCACAGCTATATGACCCATACCACAAAGTAAACAAGCGCAAACTCCGCTGCACCCTCACCCTTTAGTGCTCACAGTCACCTAATCTAGTTGATATAATAAATTATATCTCAAGCATCCTTAGAATACTTACTTAGAGATTAAATGTTGATCAAAATAACATCTTAATTATACCAGTAATAATAATTAAAATAATAATAATATTGACTAAAATCCTTTACTTATAAACTATTTATATTTCACGTTAAATTTACCATAAAAACTATGCCCATATTAATTACTAAGTTCAATTTCAATATTCCGAAGTTTCACCCTTCTAGATTTACAGACGGTGGGGACTGCGGCCCCTATGAACTGTAATCCTGCACAACAGCTCCGTTCTTTTTCTTTCTCCCTCCCCCTTCCCCCTGCTGTTCTCTCATTGGCTGCTCATGAATTTCAGTTTCGCATCTTGTTGCCTCAACAGACACATATTTGGTTTACTGAATGTGCAATTTCTTGTATAAGAGATCGCTCTCCGAAAAAAAAAAAAAGAAAAAAAAAAGGTAAGTAGACAATTTTCTTAAATGTTAATCAGATGAATATTTTTATTAAGAGCTTCATATTTGGTTTTGAATTCAACAATTTTGGCTATTTGTGAGTAAAGTAGCATTTTTAAAAATGAAATTTCTTGATAAATATTTTCGAAGCGTTGCTCATCAGTGGCGTATCCTCAAATTAATTTTAGGGGCTGATGCATATCGCTATTGCCATGGAAGAAGCAATTTCTTTAATTTAGAATTACCACTTGGTACAAACTAAAGAATACGATATATCAATCCTATTTAAAACTGTTCAATGACTTATATAATTTTTACCAACTTAAAAAATAAAAAGCATTTAAGTAAATATAATAAAGATATCATGAGAACAAAAGTTGCCACTTGCAAGATTAGATGGGACGCAGTATCATTCAAAAATTAATAAGAATCGTTTAATGAAAAGATTATTAAAGAGGTGCCAATATTATGAAACAAAAAAATTTATACATATTCATTTTTGCATTTATTTATTTCCGTTTTTATTTTTGCAAAATATTTTTCTTCTTCATTTACAGATATATTATAGATTTTGTATATGTGTAAAAGAATCTCCATATAAACGAATTTCATATGTACTATTTCATAAGGGTTTTTATATATATATATATTGTTACGAAATTTCCGGCGAGGTTCGTTTGGATAGTGGAAGTTATGGTGTGGAGAACGCTCAATCAGCAGGCGGCAGTAGAAAATAAAACAACGACGTTTATTTACACGAAGACAAACAGGACAGCACAAAGACGACAACTATATACAGCACAGAGAAAACAATTATCTTCAGCCGCGAGACGTGCAACAGCAGCACACAACTAACGCTGCTTAGTTCAGCACTAGCTTGACTCCGTCGCTGCTCTGCTAATCCCTGGAAGACCAGTTCTTCACCGTCGCTTCCGACTACTCCGCTCCGTCGATTCCGACTACGTCTACTCCGTCGATTCCCACTATTCTCTCTGGCAGCTGCAGACTCCTTTTATAGGTCTCAGGATTGCCAAATGGTCGCCAAGTTTGTCGCCAAGCTCCGGGACCTCCGACACGACACCCAGACTCCGTCCAATACAGATAACTGTAAAACATTCTTTCCGACGATGGAACCAACTATGCTGGGAAGCAGTATTACGGATTCGTAACAATATAAATATATTTCATAGATGAAAACAGTCTTTCAGTAGTAAATGTTTTAACAGGTAATGCGACTAAAATTTGTTGAAGTTTATGGATATTCTGTAAAATATTTGCGTTGTACTTTTTTAAAGCTTTAACAGCAGTTAATCTAGTGTGTTATTTCAATAATTCGTTTTCTAAAGCTAATATTCTGCAGTCGAAATATCAATACTGCAATTCGCCATATCTGAATAGTAGGTTTCTTTCAGTATTTCTAATTTATTTTCACTCGCAGGTATGAATAATTCTCCGGTATGATAAAATTATTTAATGAACTTATTACTGCTTCGAGATTTCTTCTCTAAGATGAAAAATGACAGTAACCAGAAATTGATTAAAAATTATTTTCTTAACACTAAAGCTACCACGAGCGGGTCATTTGACCCGCTTCCAATGGCAATTCCAATGTATCGGTGAAATGCCGGTAGGTTTAGTGTTAAGATAAAATTAGAGTGCTGCTGCAGAAATATTAGAATTATTAGTTGTTTTTTTCTTCGTTACCCGTAGAAGAACGATTATTATTTAACCAGCTAACTGTTTTTGACGAGTAGACTCGTAATGGAAAAAGTACAACATATTGCGTTATGACGAGTTTATTCAATGATAATTATTATATTTATATAATATTTATAATTAATTATTTATTATATTTATATAATATTATATAAATATAATAAGTTTATGACAATTTAGATACGCATTTTCCGAAGTGATCGAAACAGTTAACTGGTTAATACTCTTATCTATTATTTATTTTAAAACAGATTCCGATTTTAGGAAAATAAAATTGAAAACAGTCTCTGAATGACTACGAATCATTGAAATCCTTTTATAAATCGTCGCGCAGTTGAGCTGCAGCAAAGAGATTCGCTGGCTTAGATTGCAAAATTCTAGATTACTGCAACGTAAGAGAAAAATTATTTTCTATTGAAAATAAAATAATGTCAAATTGGAAATTCTCAATGAATTTAAAAGAATGTAGACTCCAGCTGACGAATCTTACTACTCTAATTTCCAATTTAAGAGCATGAATCAAAGGATTGAACAATTTCGCCATTTCCATAATTCAACTGGAAGACGATATTTTTTTCAGTGTGTTTGTACTGGAAGAAGTGAAGTTCAAATATGCTGTCTTGCGAAACACTATTTATTTTAGGAGCATTCACTGAACGAATAATATTTTTAATCGACTGCAACGTATTCATAAATATCTTTAATTTGGCATACTTCGAAAATTGCCAAATTTAGAGTATGACAAGTGCGATATACATAAAATGCTGATGGGAATTTTTCTCTTATTTTGCCTTCTACATTGATGAATGCTTCGGACATGGCAACAGCTTATCTTAAATCTAAACTTAATGATTCTACAATTCTCAAAATTGTATTTGCTAGATCTTCAAGTGATGAAATTGCAGGCACAAATTGTAGAATTACTTCAACTAGCAAAGATTAGTTATTCTCGCTCTTTATAAATCTTACACATAACTTTTTCTATATCAAAGCAATATCTGCGATTTCATTCGCTGTAATATAAAACATTTGTTTAAATTTACTTTTTCAATAACATTTCCTTCAAATTATTTCTTTGTTTCTTATTTTAGGCGATTATATTATGTATTATTAGTAGATAATTTTAAATACTCTTTCAGCATTTCACCGTCTGCTGGAATTCAGAATTAAGTAGTTGATGGAAAATCATACCGTGATGACTATGTTTCTTGCTTTTATTTGTTTCGTTAATTTGGCCGTAAGCACGATTTACTTCTTAATGTTATCGAAAATTTAAATTACTTTAATTTATAATAGGACTAAATTTTTTTCAGTTTTCTTTTCTTTGGCAAATCTGGCTGTATCACTATTATTTATTTCGGCTTATTGAAGTCCTTGTACACTGCAGCAAAGAATGTGCGTGATTTTTTTTTTCTTCTTACTGATGGATATTTTCTGTCAGTTTGCATCAGAAACGAAAAAAACTGATTACCTCTTTGATTTTCCCGCATATTCCTTGGTATGCGCTATATTTGTACAACATTTCTTCTTCAATTTTGGAGTAAATAAGCCTTGGATATTTTAGCAAAAAATTATATCAAAATTTACACTTCAGTTTTTTATTAACAAATAAAGATCTTGGAAATAGTCACATATGCTTATAATTAGCATATAGCACAGTTAGCTTATAATTAGCGTAATTTGATTTGTCATATTTTTTCAAACTGCGATCTCTTTTTTATGTCAGTTTGGGTAAATTACATAATTCTAAAACAGTAAGAATAGTGAATTCTTGACATCTGTACTTGCATTTCTATTTATGTTTCAGATAGATAAATTTTCTACTTCTTCTCTATTATTTAATGTTCACTTTTCTGCTTCAAACTGATAATTAGAATTTTTTTCACCAAAGTTAAGATAATTTACAAGCGACTGCTGTTTCTTCTTGTTATTCACTGCCAAAGTGAAAAATTAAGAAAAAGATTTAAGAATTAAAAAAAAAAGAATTAAAGAATTTTTAGAGCTTTTTCTGTTTATTATTTTAAAATTAGTTTTATAAATAAAGTAAAAAGATAAAAAAAAATCAGCTCTTTCTTGAATTTTGCTAAATGCAGTGACAGAAATGAAAATTCTTAAATAGGTAGTTTCATAAATATGTATTCATGAGCAAAAAAAAAGATTTTTTTTTTCATTAAGAATCCTTTGAACATAATTTTTTCTTTCAATTTCAAACTGAACAAGATTTTTTGTAACTGAAACTCTGATGTTCTGAGAAGCATTTTTCTTGTCATCAGAACAGATTAATATGCACGCAGTATTAGGCAGATGCCAAAGGACTCCAAGACCTATAGGTTTTTTTTTTTTTTTTTTTTTGCGATATTTTCTAGGAAATTTTATTTACGGAGGTTGATGATAAACACAAGAAAATTTGTTCAAATGTAAACAAGTATCGATTAAATATTGGATATTTATTTATTAAAAAGGAAATGAAATGCACACTTCAGAAGGAAAACTACCTACAGAGTGGATTATAATAAGAACAGCAAATACATAAAAAATAGGAGATATAAGAAATGAATGACAAGAACATTATAAAAAAAATGTAAAATTGTAAAAGATATTTAAAAGCTAAATAAATTCAATCTTAGAAAACGTTAAAAACACATTAGAAATTTAAAAGTTGATTTAATCGTAAAAACATTTTGTTTTGACAAAATTTAATTAAAGAACTTGTAAAAAACACCAAACGTCATATTAAAAACATCAAACACTTCCAATTCGAATGAATTCTCATTATATAAATATTTTATAAAATTTACAAAATGAAAATTTTATTACATAATTAAATTTTACAGACACTTTCTAAAATATGCTGTTGTCTCAAAAGGTTCTGACTGGTACAGTAAGACGTACAGAGATTCGTCTGTCACCGTAATCAATCATGTTATTGATCGTAATACAAATAAAAGTCATTGTGGCTATGTATGTATGTATGTTTGTAAGAATGTTCCAGATCTTCCCCTAAGCAACTAAGCAAGCCGAATTCTAACAAATTTTGCTCATTTATTATTTAAAACGAGAGAAAGAATATTGTCAACTTTTTAAAATTCAAAAATAAATTAAGAATTCAATTAATTAAAAATTAATAAAATTTTCCCGTTTTTCCTGAGTAATTTCGAAGAAAATTATTTTACAAGATATATTTTCATACTATCGTAAAATCCATTTTCAATTATAGCAATTTCATTTTCTTGCATTTTCTTTCATATTCTTCATTTTTTATGAATTCAAAATTTAATAAATCATTGAATAAATGTAGACGATTTAAAAATTAAGTAAGGTTTTAGCATTTCTCAGCGATATTTTCTGAAATCATTACCTCACGAAAGTTATTTTACACCATTTTTGATTTTTTTTAAAAATTTCAGTGACACATTTTTTTTTCCTTCTAATGTTAATATTTTTTCTTCAAAATTAATTTTCTGTATAATTTGTAACATTTTTTATTGTTGAAAAGCGAGAATACAGAAGACTAGAAGAACACACAGCAGAATTCTGGAAGAAAAAAGATGATTAATAATTTATAATGACAACTAATGATTCGATTTATTTTCTTGCTTTTTAACGAGAAATTAATAATTTAATTAATTATCTCAAAGTGATGATTAAAATCCTTCTAGTACTTCACCCTCTGAAAGAAATTTGAAGAATTTATAACAAATATCAATAAATTATGGAGAAAATTAATCAACGGTTTTTAAAATTCGTCTGCCCATTCTCATTTTAACTAAAATATATTTTAGAAGCTAAAAAGCTACGCATTATAATATTTAATACAAAAAAAAAAGTTTTTACATTAAAATATTACACATGTGTAATATTTACATGTGTAATATTTTTATTACATGTGTAATATTTAATTAT
>JAPMOR010100600.1:316377-379004 GCA_026543865.1 Argiope aurantia | reverse complement strand
GTGTAATATTTAATTATTTTATTACATTTACATGTGTAATATTTTTACATTAAAAATATTACACATGGAAGCATTTTAATCTCTAGTAAAGTCAGGTATATCAACTAATGCCTTTATTAAAAAGGGGGGGGGGAGGAGTATAATATCGGGATTTCAAATTAGGAATGTTAAACGCATTACAAAGATAAATCAGGAGAATACTTTAAAGAAATAAAAAATATATATTCAGGAAGTAAAAAAAACATTATTACTGGTTATTATATAATAATATATTATTCTAACAATATATTTAACTAATTAATTTTATATTAAGTTGTATCGCAATTCTAACTAGTTATGTTAGTTTATAATTTAAAAATTTTCCGTGGCTACAATCATATTGAATTTAAATTGCGCTAAAAAAAATGTGCCACTTTTTAAAAACTATTTTGCTGAAAATTATCTTCCTATAAAAAATTTTTATAGGGAAAATACTAAAGCCAGCTTTCTTGAAACTGATCTGAAATCAAAAGTTTTGTTTCTTCAATTTATAAAAATTCATTGCTTAAAACTTCTTTATACAGAGATTAAAACGAAATTTAGCTTTAAAAAATAATATATAGTTTTAAAAGTTCAGGAGGGTATAAAAGAACTCTAAGTCCCGCATTTCATGAAATTCCTTAGAGGGCTCTTTTAAACATATGGAAATATGTTCAATAAATTAAATGAAGCTAATTTAAGAGATATCAGAAGACTTGTAAAATGTTTTCTTTTGATTTATTTATTATTCTTTAATTTTGTTAGCAAAACAAACAAGAAAAGAAACTGACAACTGTACAGTTTTCAGCTGTTCCTTGAATTTTGTAATATGAATTGAAAGAAGAGAAAACTCTATAATTTAGTACGTTTTCAGCAGTAAATTCAAAATTTTAGTTTTCCCCAATACAATAGAGCTCAGAATACATATTCATATGGTAACAAAGGATAATAAACAACCGATTATCCACAATATTAAGCAAAGCGGCACCGCGGAAGTTCGAAAATGCCTGAAAAGAATGAAAATAACAACATAGAACTTTTGAACAAATTTTATTTGCATTATGGGATCTACATATACAATTATGACTAAATAAACAGTGGATTTCTATATTTACAAGTCCATTGTTTTTATTTATTTATTTTGAGTGTAAAACATGTCTTTTTCTTCTTTTTTTTTATAAAAATGATCAATTGTTTTTATTTATTTATTTATTTGAATTGTTAAAAGATTTTGACCGCAGAAAATCAAGAACTTAGAACACAATTTCTTTTCCAACTTTATTTATCAAGAATCATTCGAGGATTTTTTTTTTCTTGTCTAATTCAAAAAGTCTTTTTGTAACTGAAACTAAACTGACTACAGAAACACGTTTCTTGTCATACAGATGACTACAGATTCCAGTTATTAACATAGAAGTAAGAAGTCTCGTTATTTTTTTATTCAAAGTAAGTTCGTTGGCCCATTGGCGATTTTTTTTAATTCGTCGGGAAACTTCCGAGATGTTTAAACGCTTAGAAAATAAATTCACCTCTTTGAAGTGAATGTAGTGGTTAGTTTAAATTGATGTATTTCCTCTAAATGAAGATTTAAAAATTAGGTCGCTGATTTATGAGAAAAGTAAAATTATAATTCACATTTCTATGAATGTTAACTTTTTTAGATCATAAATTTTTATGAAATGTCTGAGAATCGCTTTTAAAGCAAATAAGTTGTTTCTCACAAAAAGTTTCGCCATTTGTTTGCGTTCTTCATTTCTTTGAGATTTTCTATTTATATTTAGCTGCGCATAAAAGAGAAATTTCAAGGACGGCCATAAGCAGCTTGAATTTCGATTCAAATCATCGCTGTTATATCAAAATATCATACTATATACAGCTGTAGACTATTACAATTGAAAATGGTACAGGTTTAGTTTCAATATTTATTATCGTTAATAACGAATAAATAAACCTCTAGTAATTTTATTAAAGTAAGCTGTAAAAATTATGAATGATATTTTTAATAATTTAAAAAATAATTTCCTTAAATAAATACTTTAATTAATTTTTAATTTCAACTTTTTTATTATTAAGATTTTTATTTAAATAATTTTGTGTGTATATTTTCTCCTCTTTTATTTGTGTGTTTCAATCATTTGGGCACTTGTCATCTTTGCTACCGTTTACTTTCTGTTTTTATTATTACTGTAGCTGTATTTTTTACTTGGATATTTTTAGTTGCTATTTGTACATTTACCTGGATATTCTTACTTTTGATTGCATAGTTTTAGTATACTTTTGTGAAGCAAATAGTTCGCTACAATTTGAATACAATATATTCAATGCAACAAAATTTCAATACAATATAAAAACATTGAATGCAAAAGAATAAAATTTCAAAACAAAAAAGGTAATTCATGTCAAAGTAGTTGAAAAAAAAATTTTTTTTTTAACTGAGAAGTTATTTATAGCATTTTTTGATTGAATACATTATAAGTAGTAAAATCTTCGAATGAATTAAGGCTTTAAAAATATTAATTGAAGACAAAAAATATGGACTAACTCAATTTACGAAAAATAATTTAGAATAAGAGCCATTTTTGCTGTTTGTCAGTTTTAACCTCAATTCAAAAAGGAATTCGAATTATAGGCGAATTTTAAAATTATGCTAGAAGGAGAATATTGAAATGAACGGAGAAAAAAAAAATCGACTTACATAGGAATTCAAATTAGCCAAGCTACACCAAGTTATTTAACCATTTAAAAAAAAAAAAAAAAAACTTTCTTCCTTGTTTTTCTTAAATTGTAGAAACTGAAATGAATACTCTTAAGTAGACAGTGTTTTCACCAATGCATATAAAAGGTAATGAGACCAATTCACGCAACGCCTTAACCACATGATAAACATAATTGCGGAAGTCTTCTAGAACTAACTTCGCATTGCTTCACAGCACACTATGACGTTATATTTAAACTCTTCCCTCAAGATACTCAATGGATATAAATATTAAAGTGGCTATATTGCGAAATGTGTCGTTAGAATGTGATTCGATTCCATTATTTTTATTGAATTTATTTCCATTTATTATCGATTACAGAACATTTAAGATGGCGGTGACCTTGAAGTTAGGTCTTGGCTTTGAAGTGGAGGATTCCAGAATCGAAATCCGATTCCACTTAACAGCTATTCTGTATGCGAGATTTGTTTATGTTTATTCTGACGTCTTGCGTCAAACGTCCTCCCGCTGATGTGGTGCGGAAGTTCGGAGAGGAGACGCAAGCTTACTTGTCCTCGTCGTCTGACTGGGTTCAAAATTACGACATTCGCCCCATAATAGCCCTAGTATTGCTTTTAAATGGAACGTTAATATGACTAAACTAACAGAGAACATTAATTCAGCTCAGAGTGTAATGCTATGAATCATGTTCTTATGGATAGATTCCTTGCATAGACCAGTGCCTCTTAAAATACTGAATTTTTTCCATACAATCCTACATATAATTGTGTAGAATTTTTTTATTGATTTTCGTACAAATTAGGCTGCTTAAGTATCAGTTTGATTTTTTTGAAGTTAATAAGAAAGAATAATTTAGAAAACCATCATGAGCATTTCTTAAAATTCATCGAAGAATTTATTTATTTAGAAGTTATTTATATGTATCATTAATTATGCTTCATTTCGCACTAAAAAGGGATTAGCAAATGGAAAAAAGCTGATGAAATTTTGATTTAGATTTTTAAAAAAAGAGAACAAATTTAAGACTTAACACTGAAAGAGTCCTTGAAAGATATGAAGTACGTTTTCAGACAAAAAAAGTGAAAGGTTATCTTGTATTTCGTAATTTTAAACTCAAGTATTTATTTCAATACAAGAATGTTCATAAAATAATTTTTTAATTTAATTAAAAAACTTCAGATGCCAGAATTAAAAATCCGCAAAAATCCTTGAAAGGGTTAAAGGAAATGACAGTTTCTAATGTCAAAGAGAAATAATAACCTGACTTTCCAGAATCATTTCTAAAATCCAACATTAATATACGAATCCAAAAAAGATTTTAGAAACTAATGACTTTTATTAGATTATCTAAATGAAATTAAGGAATAAAGAAAAAATGTATTTAAAAAGTTATTCAGAAATGTGAAACTACAAACAATAAATTAATTCTTCTAATTTTTATATAAAAAATATAAAAATAAGAAAGTGAAAGATAAATTTGAATTTCTGAGTTGTTGGTCTTGTATGCGAATTCATGAAAGTGTCTGGGAAGAATTATTTTCATTTGCATGTGTACAAAGAAAACAAACCTTTAGAAAAATTGTCTTGAGAAATGAAAAACTACAAACTATAAATAAATTTTCCTGATTTGAAATCGTTTATTTATAAAATATAAAGGCAGGAAACTGAAAAATCTTGAATTTATGAATTGTTACTAATATCATTAACTTATATGGGAATTCAAAAAAGTTTACAAGGAAAAAGAACCGACGCTTTTACTTTCATTGTATATAAGTAAATAAAAAAAAATTTAAAGAATTTCTTGAAATTGGAAAAACGACAAAGCTTTCCTATTTTTTACACAGAAAATTGTTCAGACAATTAAAAAAAGTTAAAATAAAATATGAAAATCTTATTATTCGAAATTCCGTCACTCGTTATAATTACTTCTAAAGATTTTCTGCTCTAAGAGTTTCTGTATTTAAAAGAATAATGGAAAAAATCCCTTTTCAACAATGGATTTAAGGGGGCTTGTGGTAAAGTCTCGCTTTCGAGACCGAAAGGATCGCAGTTTGAGATCCAATTACACCGAAGCCCTGACTGGTAAGTGAACTAGATGCACTCCACATACGGCGGGGTCAAATGTCCTCTCGCCAGTATGGTGTGGAAATTTGGAAAACGGGTGCCAGCTCAGATATCGCTTTCGTCATCTGACTGTTGTTCAAAATTACTAGGTCCGTCATCAAATAGCCTTAATATTGTTTAGAAAGGTGACAATAATATTACTGAGATAAATTAGATTTGAGGGTACTTCACAAAAATCATGCTTTGATTTAAAAAAGATTAAATTCTTAAAAATTAGCAAATTTTGAATTTTTCCTTTCAGCTTTTATTCATTTTGTGCAGACGATAATTTTCGCAATAATTCACAACGTAGAAATTTACTAATGAAATCAGCTCAAATGTTAAATATTTCTCAGAATGTATATACATCCTCAATAAGCGTAAATTTTGAATCCAAACAGTAGAATATGAGAACAAATGTCTGAAAAGTTGTATAAAAGAAAAAAGAATTATGAACCACACAATCGAAAAGTTCAAAATTTTGTCGGAAATAAGTTCTACCAAAAACATAAATTCAGATAAATTCTTGGTTTCAAAAAATTGAATAAAATTCTCAGACTGTATAAAGCATAAAAGCATTTTAGGGACCCGGCAAGTAGAAAATTTCGAGATTTTGGTTGAGCCGAGCCCAGACCAAGAAGTCATGTCGAGGGTTTTAACTCAAAGCAACGGTTCTGTGAATACTTTACATTAAATTTAAATTAAAGATTAGATAAAAGCATTTGAACATTTTAACGATATTTCACTATCACAATTATTTTTTCTTGTAATTATAAAAGAGGATGTATATGTTGGTGCTCTGTAGGACAAATCAAGTACAGATTTAGTACAGACATACTTTGGAGGACGTAATGTGCATTTCGGAGTTTTTCTTTGAAATTTGGTTAAAATTTTAATAAATTAAAAATTAAGCGAGATTTTGGCATTTTATCTCAATAACTGCCGAAAATATAATTTTATAAAAATAATTTTTACGCTATTTTAAAGTTCTAAAAAATACCATTTTAATAATACCAATTGTCGCCTAAATTTTTCCTGAATATTGCCAAAAAGAATTTTATTAATTTTCTGATTAATTTTTAACAATATATAGCATTATCGCAATGAAATTCATTACGTTTTCATTGTTTCATCAAATATTTAAGCGCATGACTTTTTTCCCACTGTTGAAAACTATTGAAAGAAAGACTTGCATATTATCGGTGTTACCAACATGAGGAATCGGAAAAAGGAATAATTTTATTACCACAAAAGATAACACGCAATTTCGAATTCGAATACCCTGATATTTAAGTTTGTATGGCACTATGTGATGTCATGGAACTCGGTTTCATTAGGAAAGTTCATGTACAGAATAAACAGTATTAAAATAACACAACTTAAATGTCTGTCAGAATTTTATGCATAACAATATGTTGAGGGAACCATGAAGATCGTTATGCATAAGGGATTTAATTGAAATTAAACACAACTCATATTTCTGGCGAGAAACTGATCACCAAAGGTGACTAGTTGTAAACATAGAAACAATTAATTTCTCGGCATGTATAATCAAATTATAAATAAATAGAAATATTGATCTCAAAAAAGGGAATTTGACTAGAAATACTTGCCATAAACAACTTCAAAATACCTTTATATATTCTGCATAACACAAAGTTCATTGTTTTTATATAATTATGATTCAGGAGCCATGCCGAAAACAATAAATCGTTGCAACTGAAAAACAAAACTGCTTTCCGTTGAATTAAAATCCAGAGATAAAGTTTCAGAGAATTTTAAGAAATCTTCATTAAACATAAATCAATTTTAAGAAATATTACAGCTTCCTCTCAATCTACATTTTTTAAAAATAAATTTGTGATTTAAACTCTATGAATTTAATATGGAAAGAAATGCCCAATGTTAATTATGTGAAATGATTCTTAAAGGCCATGCGAGTTCATGATTTTGGTGTAATTAAGTTTTGATCCACGCCAAACACATCGCAACCACTTCGGAGCTTGTTTCTATTAAAAATGACTTTTTCAAATTGATGAAAAAGAGATCAGGTATAAAATACAGAAGAAAACGGAATATTTTTGTTTACTGAAAATATCATTGGAAATTTGAGTGGCAGCGAAGGGCATACGGAAACAGTGAAAGTTCTCCAATTGAGCCAACAGGGAAGTCGCCATTCGATCGATCTGTGGCCAAATATAGCAGCCTCGGTGCTAGGGAGGGTAGCGGAAGGTTGGTCGTCTGGAAGCTGTCGCGACGGGTTTGTTGTGTCTGGCAGACCCCTCCCTTCCCCCGCAGAAATCGAAAAGCGTCTGGAACACTGGGCTAAGGACGTTTACTTTCTAACAGTTTCGGTGGAGCTTTTGCATTGACTTTGTCTCGTCACGGAGGTTAACTTCTTCAGACGACGGATCGACTTTTTCATTTTTGCTCTTCCCTGTCTACAAACGAATGTCTGATGGACGCTGCATGGGGAAGCGAAAAACTACGCGAAAATAAGACTTTTCGCAAATGATGCGGGCTGCGGAGCGAAAACTCGCAAGCCCTGAAAGAAGATGACGCAATTTTTGTGAATAGCTAACCCCATATGCTACTCGTACTTGGAGGTGATCTGCTATTTCTAGCCCATATATGCGGTGACCAGGTTTTTTCACAAGAGAATAAAACACGAGTTTCAAAATGATAGGAAAAAGTTGGGTATTCTTCAAACGAATAGTTAAAAAAGTGCTGCGCGTAACATGATAAGAAAGAGGCGCAGCTCTTTACTTAGACATTTCAAAATCAACCCTCCTCTTTTTTTTTATTTCATGCTTTCGACATTAGTCATTCTGTTTTCTTAGGAACGAAGCTGTTCTTCAAGTTTAGGAAGCTATCAAAACAATAAATGTTGCGGAGGTACAAAAAATCAATTAGCATTACCATTTTCGCGTTTATAAATGGTAAAGCTACGAAATGAGTTACTAAGCTAATTAATTGTAAAGCTGCAAAATTAAGTAACTATTTTCTATAAACTTTTTAAGAAAAGGAGAGAAAAAGAAGAACTAACTAAACATTATTTAAATATATATATATAAAATTTGATACCTGTACCAGTTACTCGAATTATGAATGCGCTAGCAAACTGATTTACAGTAGAAAGTAAAAGAAGATAATAAAAAATGGAGTAACATTTTGAAATGCAAATAAACAATCGTATGACAGAATTAGATAGCACTTTCAAATCGCAAACTTATGATAACAGTATAAATAGTTAAATTTTAAAATAAAATCATTGATTTCTGCCTTTTCAAGGCTTGCGGAGACCCAAAGCTAATCTTCCATTTGATTAGAGAATGAATATCGTCTAAATGTTTTTGTTTCGATTTTATACCTGTACCTGCGACAAGCATTATCAAAGCACTTATTAACTGATAAAGAAACTAGAATTGCTCAGCAACGGTTTTTGAAATAAAAAATAAGATATGAAAACACTGGAAGTAAATCCCATTTGACATGTAGTGAAAATTTGAAATTATGCTAAAACTAGATGATTGTTTGAAATCATTGATGAATTTTAAAGTATTCATCTTCGCGATTATATCAAAATATCGTATGTCAAAACCATTAATGGAGCAGCTGAAAACACTAGCTACATATGATATTTTATTACCACAATTTCAAAACAGATGTAATTAACTTATAATTTTTTTGTGTGTGTGTCAGTGAGATTTTTTGATAAATTTGGCAAACGAATTTTGATATAACAGGGACGATATGTGAAAATACGTTTCTTTAGAGGAATATTTCCTAATAGCAATATATTAAAATTATTTTCTTCTGAGTTTCTAATATTTCGATTAACCTTGATTTTTTTCAACGCTTTCGTAATACAAAGAATCTTGAAGGCTTCAGAATTTTAAGTAGAAGTTTAATTAGATGCTTCCTGGCTAGCGAATGCAGATGTATTTTCTAGGTGGAAGCGAGGTCGAAGAAATGAATGCCTTCTTTTTATTTAAGAAAAGTGGTATTTCAGTTACATGTCTGGGAAGAAGGCATCGTGAGTTGGTCTGTTTTTTGTCTTAATATAACAATGAAAATTTGATATTAATTCAGATATTGCAGCATAGATTTTATATCATAAATTAAATTTAGACACAGAAAGTTAAATTGTAAATCATCTTAATTGAAATAAAAGTCATAGTGGCTATGTATGTATATATATGCGTTTTATATATCCTCCTAAATGACCGGGCCGATTTCAAGGAAACGTTACGCACTTATTCTTTAGGGTAAGAGAAAAAAATAACGTCTACTATTCAATATACAAAAAATAAAATAAAATGTTACCAAAACCAAAAGTTCATTTCATATTCAATTAATTGGAAATTAACTGAAATTTTGTTGTTTGTTTGTTGTAACTTCTAAGAAAATAGTTTATTAAAGATATTTTAATACCATCTCACAATTCAAAATTTTAAAGTTTCATATTGAATTTTTTCTGCTTTTTTATATTTTTACATTTTTTAATTAATTCTTTTAAGATTTAACACAGACGATTTTTAAATACAACAACAGTAAGACTCTGATCTACTCTGCCGCTAATTTTTGAAATTTCTGCTTCATGTTTTTTGGAATGTTTTTATTGGTTTTAAACAATTATTTAACGGCGACTAAAATAATTGAAATTAAGAACTTATATACCCTCTATTTACAAGTAGCCAAGGACAGTGAATGAAATGTATGGTATATAAAAGGAATGTGTGCACTACATTAATTTATAAAAAATGAATTTTTTCATTAAAAATATTATTCATGAAAGTTTTTAACTTCCAAATAACGTCAGGTATATCAACTAGTAACTTATAAATTTAATGTAACAATTTTTAAAAATATTTGTTAGAAGTGAATTTATTT
Organism: Argiope aurantia; assembly: GCA_026543865.1. NCBI lineage: Eukaryota > Metazoa > Arthropoda > Arachnida > Araneae > Araneidae > Argiope > Argiope aurantia. Next base: position 369,273 of record JAPMOR010100600.1, on the reverse strand, counting down.
TAATTCTTTTCATTCGGATACTGATGAAATTTTAATTCTTTAATTCTTTAGAATTAAAATAAACAGAAACTTCTTGTTTTATTGGTTTTAATTACTAACTCCCTAGTACTTAAGAAACATAATCGCAATAAAATGAAAATTTAGGAAAAAAAAAATTCAAGAAAACGAATTAACAGTTATTATTTTTCCCTTCTAGGTTATCAATGAAACAGCATAAATTTGATATCATAAAATATTAATATAACAGCACTGATTTCATGATTTTAAACACTGATTTGAACAGCACTGATTACATGATTATAAAATTTACCATAAAGTAACAATTATTTTTGCTTCATATTTTTTTAGGAAATAAAAATTTATAGCCTATAATTAATAGAAAGTCTGTGAATGAGAAACTCAACATCAGTATTATGAATAACTGAGATAATACAGACTGATTAACGTAAGTAATTATATTTGTTCAGCAGATAGCATAATTTTTTTCTGAAAAAAACTGAAAATAAAGAAGAATATCTGACATTCAGACATTCATTCAATATATAATTTACAGAAAATAATATAAATTTGAAATAAAAATAAATAACATAATATTCAAAATTTCAAACATCAAAATTCTTTTTGGAAATATGGAGAGATTAACAAAATTTAAAGAATATTCATAACACAATTTATTCTATTTTTAGAAAGACTTTATTTTTTTATACTGCGACGAAATTCCTTATTCCAATTAATTTAATGGAGTATAAAACAGAAATGTATATATATTTACTAACAAACAGTGGTTAAATTTATAAAAGTGATAACAATTCCTACAATATATTTAAATAACTATAGGCATGTTTAAAAAACGAAATAATGAAAGTTCGTATAGAGCCCTTTTCAATATTTATGAACTGAAATACTTCTTTCATTAAAAAAGACAACAAACGTTTTGTGATATCACATTCATAAATATAATAAAATGCAAAAAAAAAGAGTTGATAGTAGCAGAAAGTTTATTATTTGTAGAGCTATCATCATTCTAGACACAAAAACATTTAGAAAAATTAAACAAAAAATATGTGGCGAAAGAGAGAGAGAAAAAATCAGTTTTCAGTGTGTATATTTATAAAAATTTTCTTGAAAGAGGTTTAAAATAATGAATTTTTTAAAGAGATGTTTGAAATAAAAATAATATTTCCAATCTTTTATTGTTTGGTTTGTAATTACTTTTTTAAAAAAATATTATGGAATTTCACAATTATATTTGTCGAATTCACTTCTAGATGGCGCCATGTGTGTTGAATCAAAATTTAATTAATCTATAACTTGTTAATTAAGTTCTGAAAATATCAAAATTATACACTATCATCGAGGACACAAATGTGCAGAATTTAAACATTTTCCCAGGTAAGGAAGTAAGTGAAAAATTGATTACAGAAGTCCGTCTTTACTAACATGAAACAAGTTAAATAAAACTCAAATTGAATAAATGTGCATAACAAATGTTCACTCCTTTTTTGCAAAAAAACTCGATTTTTTTGTGAATCAAAATTGCAACAACAATTTTACAAATTGAAAGAACTTTATTAGTGAGTTATATCTTAACATTTTTTAGGGAAGAAAAAAAAGTCAATGATTCTTTATTCTTAAGAATTTAATGAAAATATTTTAATTGGAAAAGCTTTGTTAAATCGTCTAATATTTTTCACGGTCGTAATAAATAAATAATAAAGGAAGCGTATTTCGAAAAAACAAAAAGCGAATTTAATTCTCCGTTTGTTTGTTTTTTTGATCGAATAAAAAAAGTGTGCGAAATACTCAACAACTTCGTATACAGAGGCAAACGATTCTCTAGCCTGTGCCGATAAATTATTACGTGTGGATGAAACCTACCAAATGGCTTTTGAAAACGCTGTGAAAATGCAAACAGTTCTGGGCGACAAACAGAGCCACAATTAGGAGAAACCAGTTACGTGAGATCGCTGCTCGCAAAAGGGGAAAAAAAAAAAAAAAAAAAAATCCCTGTCTCAAAATCGTTGGTAATACTAGATTTCCCATCATCTGCGTTTGAAATGTGGCCTATTCTTTATTCTTACGGTAATGTCTTCGCAGAAATTGTTCTGTTTCTATGCAGCTATTTAATAATTTTATTCGAGAAATAATGACGTGAAACAGCGATTTTGAATGTGTTGATAAAAATGGAATAATAGCCCTGAAATGGTGAAGAATGAATAAAGAAGAGTGAAATCTTCTCCAAGTACTGATGTTGTCCTGTCGTTTATCTGGTTCTTTTTCAAAATTATATCTTTAAAAGCAATGATCTGAAATCCGCAAAAAAATAATTGGGTTTCACTGAGAGCAGCGAGCGAAATATTTCAAAAAGAAGACGATTGTTTTTCCCCAAAATAATGACGATCTTCGACGAGAAAAAAGCTAATAACCCTCTTTCATTTCTATTTTAAGATATTCAGAGGTTAATTAAGTAAATTTTAGTCTTGTTACAAGCTTTTGTGATTTCGTAAGAAAATATTCGTCATGCCTCACATGCTGTCGAATGAAAGTATTTTAAATAAAAGAAAAAATATATACAATTGTTTATTCAATATGTTGATGACATAATAAAAAAGTAAACATTTAGATGCTCCGTCTGGTGAAGTCATGATATTTATTATCAAAATATCACAAAAGTAAAATTATAGGGTAGACACTGAGAACTAAATAATTTCAGTATTTGGTACAACATCTCGAACTTGTACCGTCTGACAAATAAACAATTATTATAATAAAGTTAGCAAAATATTTGAAGTGGTATGAATAATACTTGCCTGGACTGGAAACGTATCATTATCTTGCCTTGGAAGTGCGACCAGCTATTGAAAGTTATATAGCCATCTCTTATGAAAACTAAATTCAAATAAAACAATTTAATCATGATAAGCTTTGAATTTCTACCAAGCACATTCATGTTCTATAAAATTATGAATTAAATCTATGATTTAGTCAGTTTTAATTTAATTGAAGTATTAATTTAATTAATGTTTTAATTTAATTAAAGTTTTAATTTATTTAATCCCAGTCACACTAAAAAATGCAATGAGCTATGAAATGTAATGCAGATTTGGGAGGGGGGGGGTAAAACAACAATACCTAAAGATATTATTTTCGAATCGACGATGAAATGGTCGGAATACCGTAAAACCTAGTTTAGGAAATCTCGAAACTTGACCCAGTTCAATTGATGTATGGACGTACAATGTGTTTGTTCAGTGCAGGAGTATATATACATATATATATTTCCGAATTTTGTTTTTCGTATCGAGCTACTACAAGCAGACAGCCAAACGAAATGATTTCCGAGAATGCCTCTACTGTCCCTCCCAAGCAATTAAGTGGTTAAGGGTTATAGAAATAAAAGCGGAAAAAGCTAACACGCACGTCGTTTTACATTTTCACGCGTGCGTTTATTATGACGTCTTGACTTTTATTTTGCTGCTTGTTCTGTTTGCGCAATAAAAACGGATATCCAGCAGACACAGTAAGTTCTTCCTTCCTCGGTTATCTGTGTTCCAAAACACTTTTACAACAGTGTCGGAACAAGCCTGCATTTTTCCCAGACACAGTTATTCGAATCTGAAAGAAAGATAATGCATGGCTATGAGATAAGCGTTCGCTGAGTCACAGCTAGCGGTTTTACAATAAGATATCCCACAAAATTGCGGTTCGGATCGGGAACTTTGTGATCCCGAGAAAGTTTTGCAGGAAGGGGTTCGACGTCCTGCTCAAGGTCACTTTTTGTAGGTACAAGAAATCCGATTTTCCCATTCCGGCGTCTCTGAAACATTCAGCCCGGAATGAGATTTTAATTGAAGTTTATTTTCGCTCCACCTGAAATCCAAACTGAAAGGAGGTTCTTTCGAGACAGTCACTGGCCCTGTTGGAGGGAAGGGTAAACAATCGTGTCTGCGGAAAAGGGTTGCGTCATTTTCAGATTTCCAGTTCTTTCCAATAGGCGAAAACGAACCGGTTTTGTGACTCGATCGGCCGCTCCGCACAAGCCTTTCCACATCGGATTAATCACTAAAAATAGGACTTCCATTCGGTTTTACTCTAACGTTCATCTTCTGTATCGGGAAACATTTCAGAAAATTCGTTCCCCCCCCCCTCAGTTCAGTTAGAATTATTCTGGATTTTTCAACATCAACAGAATTCAGCCCAGTCTTAGACAAATGTCTGTTATTGAGCTGAATTTGATGTGAATTGGAAAAACTACATTTCATTTAAAACACACACATAGTATAAAGCGTCGTCCAGGATTTTACAATTTTCTAGTACAAATATGGAGTGGGTGCTCTAGTGCGTAAAAAAATAATTATATTGTTTGGTAAATTATTTTTATATCAAGAAGAAAAAACAGAATTTCATATAAATAGTCTTTTCAGCAGAAAAGAATCTAGACTAAATTCTTAAATATTATAAAAGCAGAATTTAGTATATATATTCAGTCATATTCTTTTCAGATATAATTATTTATTGCACTTATTTTAAGTACATGAACATTCTTAATGAAAAAATGGGTTGAGCACTCTTGCAGCCAGAATATTTCCAACATATAATTTTCCACTTTCAGCAATAAATAAAATACTGATAAATACCCTTTATTAATATTTCATCTCAGTCTGAGGGGGAGTTCAAAAAGGGAGTGAAGGATCATGGGAATTTAGGAAATAAATTCGGTCAGATTTCCTAATCTTAAAACAGTTTCTGATCTACGCAAAAAGAAACCCAATGTACGGCTTCATTACTCCCTAGAGCCCTAGGCATACCCCTAAGGGGCGTTCCTGCACAATGTAATGAGTTTCCGGCCTGTAATTCACTTTATGAAATATATATATATTCTTCTATTCTTCCCCACGCTGTCTGCCTGACCATTACAGATTCTGTTTGAAAAAGAAAATGTAGTTCAGGATATATCAGGATTAGAGTTTGATTTTTTTTTCAGGTTACGACATATTTAATATACTTATATTTATATACTACAAACATATTTATAAATAATCTTAAAAACACACAATATAATTGCAAGGAAAAAAAGAACTTTAATCTTTAAAGTATATTCCAGAAGGATTATTTTTTAGTCGGAATACATTTCAGATGGAATATATTTACGAATCCATATACACACACAATTCTAAGAATTTTTCTGTTAATAATTAACGTAATTAAATATTCGATTTTACATCAGTGACAAATATACTCATCTTTTATATCTAATTACTTCTTATGAATAGGCATTACAGTATTTGAATAAAGTGAAAGCGTAGTGGAATATAATGCTGATTGTTGCGAAACAATTTCGTCTGTTTTTGTGATATTAAGCCAACTGAATTTTCAAAAAATATAATTATTTTAAAACAATGCAAGCGAATAAATTTAATTTCGAGGAGGTTATAAAGCTAAAAAAAATATAAAAATGACTAGATAAATAACATGGATAATTTTGTTCGGTGTCTTGCAGAAAGAAGATAGAGTTCCATTCTAATGGAAGAAAGAAATCACCTCTGTGGTTTAAAGAAGTTTTAATGTTTTGTTTGTTGGCTGGCCCGTTTCCGTGTTGTGACATTTCAACATACACTAGAAATGAGCAATGTGTCTTAATTTATCTCTTTATTCAAAGCAAGATTACGTACTCGCATATCCTGTATTAGAAAATAATCTTTTCAATCTAAAAGAGAAGTAAACTTTATATACGCAGTAGAATTAACTAATTCGGAGGTTTTTAATTCGGTTTCTTCATTACTTCGTACTTTTATTTTTCAGTTTCTTCCAGCGACAGATTCTGGTATTTTGTGGCTCTAGGCTGTACACGTTCTTTTAATGAGCTAGTTAATTTGGCTTCTTATTTCAACATATTTTTAACATGTTGATGATTTATTTATATTAGATTAATTTTTATCTCCTTAACTTTGAATGTTTATCTGTATTATTATTTGTAAAAATGCATTTGTTTTTATTTATTTACAAGCCGCCTTTGGCGACCAACTGGTTCGCAGGGATTAATTATTGCTACAATTTTCATTTAAATATTTTATGTAACTTGGTATTAATGGCTTCTTCAGAAAATTATTTTTAAGCTTCAAATTTTGATAATCATGTAATTCATACTAAAGTTATCATATTAAACCATGTTTGACTTAACATTGAATTATGAACTTATAAGGCAGATATTTTAAAAGTCATGGAAATCTTGTTCCCGCATCTATTTTTATAGAGAATATCGTTTCATGTTTATTTTATTTTATACAATCATGTGCTTAAATTAAATTTTTTTAGATTTAATTTTTAAAGAGATTTAACTTATTAATCTTTTAATTTGAGCTTTCGTCACATGATGACAACACGCTGATAAAAGCTAATTTTTTCATGTAAGCACAACGTGCTCGTGCTGGTAAAATTTTATTTTTATCTTGTGAGAAATGTATTTTTAGGAACTATATTAAAAATTTTTTTTAAAAAGTAGTTAAAATATAATATATATATATATATATATATATATATATATATATATATATATATATATATATATATATATTATAGCACAAAATAATAGAAGATTGAAAGAATAATTTTTTAAATTTTAAGAAGATATAAAATGTGTACTACTTAGTACTGTCATATTTTAGGGAGTTACCTCGGAAAAACGACAAAAGTTTGTTTAATTTTTAAATAAAATTTCAAAAACAAACAAACAAACTAAGAAGTGAACATTTGGATCCTCCCAATATGTATGCACCAAATTTGGTAGCTCTAGGTCAAACAATCTAGCCTGTAGAGGGCCAACACATTCACATGCACACATTCATCTTTATTATAAGTAGAGATTTTGACTCCCCATTGTTCGGCATCTACGTTTATACATATTATTCGATGTTTATAAATATAAATAATGAAGTGAATGTAATGAAATGTATAAGAACCTCACCAATTAAATTTCATTAAGTGTTAATATTATCCTAATATTTTTAATCCATAGAATTTATATTTTTACAAACTTATTTATTTGGCAGCAAAAAAAATAAATTTTTTTTAATCGACTTACTTATAATTCTCTCTCAGCCTAGCGACCCTAGGCAGCTGCTTAATCTGCTTAGTTAGAAAACGTCATTGATTCTTCCATTCTACCGACTGAATTTCCTATTAAAATAATATTTAAATATCATCTTACATTGAAATTTATTTTGATTCCTTCAATGCCAAACTAAAGATTAATTTTATTTATGAATTATTTTCGTTAATTAAATGCATCCGTACTTTCAGCCCTCAGTGACATTAAAGAACAAATTTTAAGATACAAATGCGTTTGATTACTTTTCGGCCAAATGTCTTCCTCCTAGTATGGTGTGGATGTTTAGTGAGGGTGTGCCGTCTTAAGTAGTTTCCTCGTCATCTAACCGGAGTTCAAAATTACGAGTACGTCCGAAAATACCGGACTAGTCCCTGTGTTGCTTCCAAATAAGATATTAATATAATAAAATTAAACTAACTCCTCAATAATTTATATCAAAAACATTAAATCAGTATTAAATTAGTTATTAATTTAATTAATATTGAATAAAAACAAAATAAAAGATTTGCTATATATATATTAAAAATTGACTAGTTTTAGTGTGAATTATATTGCTCATTTTGAAGTTTATTTTATAACTGTTGTATTTAAAGCGCTTTCTATTGCTTGTTTACTAAAATTATCATTGATTATTATATTTTATTATTTTTACTATTATTTAAAAAATTCCATAATTATAGCTGCGATCATTAAAGTTACTTAATATTTATTTATTTATTATACATTATTTATTGAAAGTGCTAAATATTAAAGATAAATTCTTACTGTCGTTTTTAGAATAAAAATTATAGTTTTCATCGCTTTTATCATTTTTAAACACAGTTTTTCTTATTGTGAAATTTTACTGTGATCATTTTAGATAAGAATTAGCCAAATTCCTCTGTATCGTGATTAATATTGGCACTTAGTTTCAATCAGCAACTTTAAAGTAAACTTTCAGTTTGAAGTGTTGATTAAATAATAATTTAAAGTAACGTTTTCAGAGCAACAAGTTCACATTTCTAAGGCACGTGTATGCACAATATTTATAAAAAATTAACAGAAAGGAAGATAAGCCTGCATTTGCTGTCAAAGCTTTAGCAATATGTTATTAAGTCGCTAACTTTTTCTAGTAATTTTAGCAACACTTGAATATTCGACGCGTGTGATTTTTACTGTCATCAGCATGAAGAAAGATAAGAGTTCACTTGCACTCTAAAATTTCATTTTATCTCATGTATCATTAAATGTTATTTATAATTTGTTCACTTGAAATTTGGAAATTTAGTAACTTTTGCCTTCAACACAAAAAGTCGAAATTAATGTGTCAGAAATGTCTGAGGAATAATTGCAATCTTCTGGATAAAAAAAAAGTATTAGAAGGAAATAAAAAAGAAAATAATGCGATATCGGACATTTTCAGAGAAGATGTTTCGGAATTGAATTGATATTCATTGATATATTTATTTTGTTGAAAAATGAAAAAAAAAATTTAATATATTAAAATTACACGTTATAACAAATTCCATAAAATAGATAAAAAGAAAATAGAGGCTGAAGAGGAAAAGAAGTTTAATCTTTCATCATATTCAAAATATAAGTACTTAGCACAGCACAGCTGTGTGAATAAAGATATATAAAGTGCACATCGCTTTAGATGGCATGTCCTTTGAGGACTTATTTTAGTACTCCAAGGATTTCCACTTCGAATCATTCAAAATTTTATACGATTTATATCCTAATAGTTCTCATATCCAAAACTTACCCTAGAGGACACGAAATTTTAAAGAGTTGCCAGTGAATTTAATGAGTCGTCTCTACATCTTTTTTTACTTCCTCGAATAAGAAGTATGCAAAGATAAAGTACTGTAATTGTCAAAAAATTCCAGCTCCAGCTTTTGATGGATCTCCGCGTTTCACACCTCCCTCAGTCAGAAAAACACAATTTTGGAATTATGTCTGTCCATCTGTCTACGAACACGGTAACTCAAAAACGTTTTGAGCTAGATGGATGGAAATTGATCAGTGATCTTAATACCAAATTTGCATATTTTTTAAAATCAAATTTTGAATAAAATCCATCCTTTTGAAGAAGTTTCCCTGACCGGTTACCAATGAACACGATAACTACAAAACACAGATAGCTAGATAAATAAAATTTGGTATGCATTTTTATCATTTTAAGTGCAGATTCGCATCACGTTTTGAATTAAATCCGTCAAAGGGCTAACCGTCAGACTGTCGGTACATTCGCATGCATGTAAACTGGATATCTCAAAAATTCACTTACTTAGATAACTGAAATTTGACATGTGAGCTTGTTAAGTTTTGTGTCAAATGTTGGTCTAAATCCAAAATATATGAAAATAAAAATTCATACTCGACTTTCTTCGCTATACTACGAAATACAAAAACTTCATATGTGGAATCCTCATTCCGAAAAAAGAAAAAAAAATCTGAACACATGTGGCATTCACAACTCTGCTTAAGGTCTACAGTTTTTATGCTGGAGGAAAGGGATAACAACTTTATTAAAAATAATGCGAGAAAGTTCCGAGGAGAGCAGCTCCACTGATGTTAATTGTTATTTAATTTTTGAAATTAGTTGAGAGGTATCTGGCAGAAACTCATTATATTTAACAATGGTTAAGTGATGAAACTGAATCGGAAATCCACCATCCTAACTTTTATCATCTCATCAAATTTTCTTCATATAAATCGCACAGTTTTAAAGATGAAAATTTGTAGCGAATATAAACTTTGAAACATAGCGATTTGCTTTTGGTGAGTATAAATTACAAATTATCATTTATGAAATTAGAATAAAACAGAGTGAAAAGCATCTGATTAAAAAAAAAAACTTTGTGGGAACAAACTATAAATAAATTATTTAACTTGAAAAAGCATTTCAGATTTACAAATACATTTGTGACGAAATTATTATTGGATGGGCATTACTTTTTAAATAGTTTTATATTGATGATTTTATTGCATGAAAGATATTTCTATTTTACATACATGATCTTGAATGTATTGTTCTTTAATATATACTTCATGATTGTCTTTTATTTCCTGTTATGATAAATTATTATTGTTCCTGCTATGTTCTCGATTATTTTATTTGTATTCTAAACTTACGATTTATATTCTCTTTTGTGTTCTATGCTATTATGTATTACATACTTATGCACTGTTCCGTGCCCTATTTAGAATTCTGTTATTAAACTGGGCATATTTTTTTCGTTCCTCTAACTTTTATGCTTGTTTTTGATATGCATATATATATTTATCTGTGCTATTCAAAATTCTGAACTCAATTCGATTCTATGGTAAATTTTTCTATGAATGTTATATAGAAAAGCTTTGCTGAGCATAGATTTTCAGAAAATGATTTAGAAGTTGCACCTATCTTAAATGTTTCCGTTTTATTTATTCTACGCTATAGTTTCATCTATACTCAATACTGTCTGTTCTCACGCATGAAAACCGTCCTCGATTTTGCGCATGCTCCAATTTGTTTCGATTTCACACAAATAGAGGTGAGATGTCAAACAGAAGAGGGAATGCTTATTGTTTATTAAATAATATATAGAAACATTGTACAGCATCACATCAAAGCAAACTAGTACAATTTAAAAACAAAAATAAAATCAACATCGGAGAGAAACAGAAAAAAAAATGCCAAATCAAAACTCCAGAAAATTTCTTTTCTTTTATTCCTCCATTAAGTAAAATCGTCCAAAAGCGATAGGCACTGGAAAAAAACAAACAGTGTTTTTCAAAACATCTGCCGCGTTGCCATAATTAATTGAGAAGGACGACTGAGAAATGACGAATGAAAGACTGGACTATTTTGAATAATAATGAAGAAGATAAACGACGAACAAAAGGTTAAACGAATTGTTTAAAAACGACAGTGGAATTGTTCGTTTTTGAAATGGAGATGAACCCAAAAGAAGCAAGAAGAGGGCAATATATGAAAGACGTTGAAAAAATCTAAGCTCCTTGAGCGAAATTTTCAAAACATTGCCTCAATCATTATCAATGCCAGATGAAGCTATGTAGTGGCCCTTAAGCTGTACAAGTTTTGGGGCCCCCTTTTTCCATTCAAATTGAAAAAAAAATGAGGTAGTTTTATTGATTTTAATTTAATCCCTTTATAAGTAGTTTATAAAAAACATATATTACGACAAACTGAAATAAAAAAACATTCAATGGAGGTCTTCCAGATAATTGATCTTAGCATCTCGAATATAAAAAAAAAATTAAATTTTTAAAGTGAATTAAAAATTTCAAACAAAATTATATGAAAAAATTAGATTCGACGCACTCGGCGAAACAAAAAAATAATTTTGACGATTAGAACATGTCACAAGGGGGGAACATCTCACATTACAATAAGTGCACGGGGATGAAATTTCAGATCGGAATGAGATTTAAAATAATGACAGTATATATTTAGAATGTTCATTCATGAAAATATTAAAACGCAATGGCCAGTCAATTTCAAGAAAATGGTCCTCAAACTTTTGATAAAGCTTATATACGGATAACTTGACTCCTGTCTCGATAATCCGGATGGCATGGTTGTCTAGGTAACCGTCTCGTATGCGGAAGTTCAGGGCTCGAACCTGGCTAGGATGTTTTTTGTTTTTAATAAATTTATCCCATTAAAAATTTACAAATACTCTTAATTAATATGTTTTTAATTTTTTTTCATCTAAAATAAATATTTATTATTGAAATACATAATAATAAAATTAAAAATAAAAGGAAAAAAATATAAATACAGATGCATTTTTTAAACAGCATAAAATTATTTAAATGTAATTAACTATTTACAGATAGTTTTAATAAATATGCTATTTAATTTTATGTAGTTATAAATGCTTATTATTTTAGTACTTAAATTGTAATTTAATATTTAAAAAATAGTAATAAATATAATATAAATGAAGACAATTATTAATTATAAATACTCACATCGTAAAAAGATTATTCAATATTCAAAATTATCCTATATACATTTACTTCCGATTATATACAAGAACCAGAATGGTAAATATAGTTAAAACATTGGAAACAAAATATATTTCGACATCTTGCACAACTGATAAATGATGATTCTTCACAAGAACAAGGTTTCTTTAAGAGATCTATGGGAAAACAAACTTCATTTGCATTTAAAAATATCTCTCTTTCATCAGGAAGTTGGGCAGCGTACCATGCATACCTTATCATCTTATTAAAAATTGGTGATAACAATTGATGGTGTACAATTGATTAAATTTTTACTCTATCTTTAAAAGAATTTATTTCTTGATCATGTTCGATTAAATAAGAATTTTGTATACGCTTAATACTCTTTGAACCATCTGCCTATGCATTCAATAAATTAACACCTGCTGTGTACTATTTCTTTTGATTACTGCAGTTGGGGATGTTTGCTTATATATTTAACAAATATCAGCTGCTCCTTTCAATTTTTGATATAAATGCAGCTTGGTTGAGTTAGAATTGATAATTTATTATTATTAAAATTCTAGAATTTGAAAATTAATTGTTTGAAATGGATGCAAGCAAGTTAAATTATCGGTAGCCATTAATGTCACGTTTTAAATTTTTTTCCTTTAAACATTAAATTATAATTTAAGTATTAAAAGAATAAACATTTATCCTTTCATAAAAATAAGTAGCATATTAATTAAAACTATCTGTAAATAGTTAATTACATTTAAATAATTTTATTTTGCTTAAAAAATGCATCTGTATTTAAAATTTGTTTTTTAAATTTTAATTTTATTATTATGTATTTCAACAATAAATATTTATTTTGGATGAAAAAAATTAAAAACATATTGATTAAGAGTATTTGTAAATTTTGAATGGGATAAAAGTTATTAAAAAAGAAAAAAAAAAACAAAAGTCCTCGCCTGGTTCGAACCCTGACTTCCCGCATACGAGACGGTTACCCAGACAACCATGCCATCGGGATCATCCGGGCGGGTGTCAAATTATCAGTATATAGGCTTTACCAAAAGTTTAAGGACTATTTTCTCGAAATTGACTGGACATTGCTTTTTAATATTTTCATGAATGAACATTCTAAAGGTATACTATCATACTAAATCTCATCCCGATCTCAGATTTCCCGTGCTCTCCCCTTCTCAGACTTTCAAAAGGAAAGGGGTACATTGAGCAAGAATATTAAGCATTTGCATTTTGTCTAATCAAGAAGCGCACTGTATAAATCTACTAAACTCTTATTTGGGAGATATAATGCCACCTTTAAACAAATATTTGCTCTGAAACTTTTATTCAACAAATAACAAGGATATCACTTGAATGATTTGTAATTTAATATTATATAATTCTGACATAAGAAACAAAACGGCATTCTCACGTTATAAACGGTAATTACTTCAAACCGGAACAAAAAAGTGAACCAGAAATTTGAAAAAATAGAGACAGAATGGATCACAGTGTAATGCAAAATCGTCAGTGTTATTTATTAAATAATTAATAAAAATTAAAGAAAAATATTGTACAGTAAGGAATTTAATATCATTGAAAAGGCACCAGTTTGAATTTAAGATGGCATTAAAATATTTCTAATAAAATAATTTGCTTCTAAATTATTGCGAAAAATGGCAAAATTTCATTTTATTTCTAATTAATTGAATATGTAATGAACTTTTGTGTTTTTTAAAGTTCACGGTATTCCTCCTCTTTTCCTAAAGAATAAATGCGCAAAAGTTGGTTGAAATCGACCTAGTCGTTTAGGAGGAGATGGGGAATCAATGTATGTACGTACATATATATAACCAAATTACCAGTATATATATAGCCAATATATAGCCAATTATCAATTATAAATTACCAATATATATATAGCCAAATTACGCTATATATAGCCCAATTAGCCAAATTGTTAAGATTAATGATTAATCTTTATTACGATTAATTAAAAAACAACTTTTTAATTCGTTTTTGTATCATTAGAAAAGTTTTGGTGCAGAATATACGTGGTAAAGGGGTAAATATTTTTTGAACAATTGATTCAATTAATAATTAAAATAATTTAATTACTCTATTCAGCTTCCATCTGGTAACTGTCATCGGAACTCTATTCTTCTGGCCCTTGTGAATACTGTCAAGAAAAGTGCCATTTTACAAAACTTTTGAATGAAGCAGTATATTCATTCTTTACATTCAAATACTTCCAGAATGTAAAGGTTTAAGAAGGGCTTTATGAATCTTGATTTGTGACTTGAAATCGGATTTTGATAAAAAATGCGAAAATATCTTTGAATTGAATCTATGCGCGTCACTTCTTTCGGATGGCACCGATATATATAAGGTGTTCGATATTACTAATGCAACTAGATGCATACTTGTAGCAATAAGAACGTGTAATTAATACTAAATTATATTTATAATAATTACATATTTCTTACAAAAAGATAAACTTGATAAAGTGGTTTTAAAAAATTGTACATTCATTTATTATAGAGTAATAATACATATATTTAATATAATTATTCATTTAATAATTTTCTTACTTTTTATACAAGTTTCATTAAAGAGATAAATTTCTCTCCTAGACGAAAAAATATTTTTTTCTTTTGCATAAGGATGTTTATAATGAAACTTTTCTAGAAAATACGAAAATTCTTTCCAATTTAAAATCCAGAATAAGCGAAGGAAAAAAGAACGCAATTTAAAATAATCACCATTAAAACCATAATGATTCATATATGAATGGTAGATTTCTTTAAAATAACTATCACCACTTTTTTGTGTCTGCAGAGTAACAATATAATGAGAAGAAACGAGTTTTTGACTTTGGGAAGCCTTATATGTTTTCACTAGGAACCTCTTTGCCTGAAACTTGTGACAATGTTTCTAGTGATTTTAAAATTTTGCTTGGTTTAGAAGGGATATCAATGAAAGAGACCAATGAAAAGGAAAAGTAGAGAGCTATTGCTTCGTAGGATACATAGTTCTATAGTCTAGAAGATTCAAAGGAAAGCCATAAAAGTCACAGAAAAAACATCCATTTTTTTCTTTCAGTATTTTCTGAAAAGATCTTGTATAATGGAAGCATTAGTTGCAGGTTGATAACTTGTATCTTTAAGTAATTAATCGTGGAATTATAGGATCATAGGAAGTCCCATAGGACAAAGAAAAGCCATGGTGGCATCGCAGGAGAGTCTCGGCTTCGGGAGTCGATTAAGGTCAGTTTAAGCCCTCTAGGGGGCCTTCTATCCTCTCCCAAATTTCCTAAAGAAGAAATATTTTTATTGCTTTTAATCTCTAAATACCTAGTATTAAGAGGTAAGTTTTGACAAACTAAAATAATAATAATAAAAAAATATTTTGGATAAATTTCTCGAAAGTTGGTTTCAGTACCTCATCTATAAAAAAAAAAAAAATTAAATTAATTTTTTTTTACAAAAAAATAAATAAAACTAAATTACAAAACTGTTTTTAACACATTATAAATAATAATGAATCATCTGATTGAACAGATTTTAAATTGTAAAGGAATATATCTTGTTAAAATTTTAAAACAACGTAAAACGAAACTTGTATATGATAATTAACTAGGAATGCTGTTAGAAAAATGTGTCTAAAGTTTGAATAACGTCGAGTGTACGATTTTTGAGAATTAAATTTCTTTGAAAATACTAACAAAAGAATTTGTAGGCACTGGATCCTTGAGTTGCGAAGCCCTTAGGCAATTGCCTATATAGCAGCTTATTTATTAATCCCGCCCAGGTTGCAGCCTCAAGCAAAATTCACCAGTGTTTTAAAAGCCAGCGGAGTGATCTTTCCGAATTTTTCGCATACTCTCTAGTAAATATGTCCTCCCCCCCTTCTCATAAAACTATGGATCTTGGTTTTAGTTTAGTTTAGCTATATTAACGTCCAATAATTTTGAACTGTGGTCAGATGACAAGGACGACACCTGAGCTGGCACCCCCCCCTCTCCACACCACACCACACGACACGACACCAGCGGGAGGACGTTCGGCATGGCGGATTTAACGTGCAATAAACCCTCTTACACGACCGTTTTTCGGTGGAATCGAGTCCCGAACCTGAAACCCTACTGCTCACAAGCTGAGACCTTACCACCAGGCCACAGCGGCCTCAATGGATCTTGGACAAAACCATGAATGACAATGCTAAGTTTTTTTTTAAGAGTCCCTCAAACGTAGTTTTGTGCTTCGTAAAGAAAAGCGAATAGACAGTTTGGACGAGTGGAAAAGAAAAGCGAATAAACAATTTGGACGAGTCCTTTTCAACCGGATGATACCAAAATTTGACGCAGAACTACAATTTTAGTAACAAGATCACATACCAAATTTCATTGATCCGGGTAGGGCTTTTTGAGTTATCGCGTTTGCATCTATGTGAAATTGCAGATCAACAGACACTCAACGGTTGACAAATTTGGTTCGAAATGTAAAAATAAGCACTTTAGCTGCCAAGATTATAAACCAAATTTTATTTATCTAAATCTTTGCAGTTTTGAATGATCGCGTTTACATTTGTGCGATAGTACAAACTAAGAGACAGTCAACTTCTGGGCGAATATGGTTAAAAAATGACTTCGGATCTACGCTTTAGGTGCTAAATCAGTTCACCAAATTTTATTTATAAAGATCTTTACACGAACCGGATTCTCTCTAATACAGCCTGATTTCCTGTGAATGAATTTTGTTCAAAATTTGACAGAAAACTATAAATTAGGCGTGAACTATATAACAAATTTCATACGTCTAGCTTAAAACGTTTCAAAGCTATCGTGTTCACGATCAGACAAACATAATTCCAAAAAATGTGTTTTCCGTATTCAGACGTGAAGATTCATCAAAAACTCGAGATCGAATTTTTCGAATAATACAATACTTTTTCTTTGTATATTTCGTATAAAGAAAGTAAATATAGTTGTATTATATAGCTACTTATTAACCTGTTAATCGGTGATTAATTTATATTCAAGTCATTTTTCATAAAAATATTTCGTTATATCCGATTAACAGGTTAACCAGTAATAAAATTCCTATTAGTTATCATTTGTTTCTTTTCCCACTTTTGATCGCAATAATATTTAGTTTTGTTTAAATTACGTATACTTCCTCGATTTGATTTAAACTTAACGCACGTTTTCCAATGAAAAGTTACATCGCATAACGCGATTTTGCCTTGTTTGTAATTATAAATAACATCATCCCTCGAGTTTCACGTTTCCTGTATAAGTTTTAACGAATCTTCTCTTTCCTTTGGTAACGGGGGTCCTGTAATGGGCCAAAAAACAAATAAATAATCCCACATGACATTTGTTTCTTGATGGCGAATTCAACGTGCAGCAGAGAAACGTGGGGATTCTTCAGTGGAATCGATCGCAAAACTCGCGATCTTCCAAAGCGAGACTGTGCCGAGACTTGGCCACCAGGCCATCGCGGCCTCCTTTCCGCTTTCTCTTTGTGAGACTATCCCGCTGAGTCTCGTTCGCTCAGACAAGTCATTGCGGTGTCGTAAACAAACAGAATTTGGCTAATTCGGACATTTTTAATTAGATTTTGGAGGTAATTCGAGTTTTTTCTGCCGTCTCTCGTAAATCCCATCGATAAAATTTTAAAATAGCGTCTATAATTCATATTTATTTTGATTTATTCGGATCAAAACTAAGAGTGCGCTCATTTCTTAAAAGAATTCGTTAATGAAAGAAATATGCTGTGAACTTACGGGAAGGATTTTTTTAAGATTCTAAATTCACTCGTGGATTTTCCTACCATAGAGTTTATATTCAATAAAAAATAAAAAAAAAATTAAAAAATTCTCACTTTTCGAAAAATATGTTGAGTATGTTAAATACGGATAGTTCTTGTTTATTTTGAAGTTTTTTTGTGTAGTTTTTATATTCGGGTGCTATATACTGTTTTGTTTATTAAAATTATATTTTTTTTACTTATATTATTGAAAATAAAAAAATATTTTTATGATAAATATTATTACTTTATTTATTAAAATTACTTATTGCTTATTTATAAATTCTTTATTATTAAATGAACTTATTAAATATTAGAAAAATTATCTTTCTTCTGTTATAGTGAAAAAAATAGTCTTTTTTTCCTTCATATATCCAGTTTTTCTCAATTCAAATCTTTAGATAAACTGGGTTTTTACTGAGGCCTCGTCAACTTCAAATTAGCCAAATCTTTTAGCACTAAAGAAAATATAAATATGCAAACAACAAATTTACAAATGAAAACACATTTAAAAAAACAATTATAGCACAAAAAACACACCTCGACAAATGTTTTTTTTTTAACTAAACTAAGCCTAACTAAAATTTCGAAAACTCTTGTTGCTAAGCATGAATTACCAAGTATGCTTCAGTTTTCTAAATTATTTTTTTTAATAAATAAATCAGACCATAATTTTTTAGATTTTCGTTAGTATTTTTCTCTTTGATTTTGTTTTTACTTCTTAAGTATAAAATCGTCTGAAAATTAAAATGAGAGCCAAGACAGAATTTTTTTCTCTATTTCGTAACTTATGACGTTTGCACCACTTGAACAGTTCAATGAAGGCTACGTGAGCAGAAGTTGCGTATAGTAAGTATAGCTCTAATATTTCTCTAGACTTGATTAAATGGTTAGTCTCAATTCTCTATTCAATCTAGTCTGTCCAATGTATGTCCTGGACATTAGAAGTAGTCTAATTTCTAATAATAACAGTTTTAGTAAATGAATAATAAAGCATTTGTAACTATTCCAGATGTTTCTGGATCAAGAGGTCTCTTGTCTTGCAATTAACTGCGCAGTATCTAAAATTACACAAGACGTTCGAAGATGAAAAAGTCCCAATCGCCTCTTTAATTGCTATTTCCTAATCATTTGGTTACGGTGTAGTTTTATGCTCATTTTTATTACTATGACAGATAAAGATTATAAACAAAGATTTTGAAATTCACAGGCGAGGAAAAAGAAAAAAGAAAAAGAAACATAAAAGGGAGGGAAAAGAATAGGATTCTCGGCTCATAAATATGTGCACCATATGGCGCATTTTGAATTAAGTTTCGTAGTTTAAAGAAAAAAATCAATAATGCATTTTACCTCTTCCTTAGATCAATTACATCTCACATTTGATGCCGATTTGCAATTTTTGGTGGTTAAACCAAATATCGAATTCTATTTATGCTATTTACTGCACTTTTAAATGACCGCGGTCATAAATATATGAATTAACAGACCGTCATGATTCCAACGAATTTAGCGTTAAATTTCACTCAAATTACAAGTTTAGTCATAAAACCTTATGCCAAATTTCATCCATCTTGCACACTCCATTTTTTAAAATGATTGTGTCTATATGCACACGCACTGGCAGACAAGCATGCTTCCCATTTATGAAATTCACCCATAATTTGTCAGAAAGCCTTTATTTTGGTACGAAGTCTACATAACAAATATGATATGCATATTTTGTTTCATTTTTTGATTTATTGCATTTAGATAGTACAAAAATAATCTAGTTAATGAGTTAATGTAAAATATGTGATGCAGAAAGTGGAAATAGAATACGGGCATAATGATGTCGTGGCAGACCCGGTATAGAGACTAAGAGACTAGAGAGTCGTGAGTTCGTGACCAGATTCCATAGAAGATACGTCGTATAAGCAGGTGTGTTTTTCGTCAATTAAATTGCGGGTCAAACTTCATCGAGTTAGTATCCAGTGAAAGGGTTAATATAAAGTATGTAATACTAAGAAGTGCATGCAGAATGCGATCACAATGGTTTCAAACTAAAGCGTCGTGGATTTGAGACCGGATTTCACAGAATATCCTCCATGCCTGCAGGTCAAATGTTCTCAGTTTGGTATGACTTAGAAGTTCGGAAGGAGGAACATAGAATCTGGTGCCGCCCTCGTCATCGGTTCACTTTTCAAACCTGCAAGGTCTCTCTCAAAGTAGACCTAGTGTACTTTTTGTCCTCCCGTAATTGTGGTGTGGAAACTTGGAGAGGGGGATACAGCTCAGGTGACTTCCTCGTCATCTGACAGCGATTCAAAATTAGGTCAGTCCAAAAATAGCCCTAGTGTTGCTTTAAAATGGGGCGTTAATATAACTAAACTGACTAACTAGTGTACTTTTTGAATGAGAAATTAATCTAACCAAAAATTAAAATAGAATCTCAAATTACAAAAAGAGAAGGATTTTTATATATTGTCTAAATGCAATAGGCAAAAAATTATGTTTGGAAAAATCACCATCGGAAAAAATTCGTGTCAAAGTCCACACGAGTGCACTCTTGAATCGATTCACAGATAAAATCAAGATAATTCAATTTGAATGGATTCTTCGAACCACATAATTCATCTGCCCAGTACTGGGCCAAGCAGATTAATAGAGCCAGAAATTCAAAAATCTTGTAGTTACCTAGAATGTTTGTCAAACTACTGGAAAGACTGCATTTCATTGCCCAAGACACCAATTTTGTGTCAAAAAATATTTCTTCACATCAGGCACAACAGGAAGTTTTTATAGAAATACAAAATTTACACACAGCCCTGTTATTCATCCTATCTTTACCTTGTTTATAAAGGGATCGTGATAAAGAAATTTAATCAATTGATAGTTAATTATTTCTGAAATTAAAGGTTTGTAAAATGATATCATTCGACTTAACAAACAGTGTCTGGTACAAATTCCAATATTTGTAATGGAGTTCAGAATCAGAGTATTTAAACATTGATGGAAACGTGCCAGAATTGTCTTCGAGTCCATTTCTGGTCATTATAGTGTTTCGGAATCCAATATGTTAACCTCGTGATTAGGCCCAGACAGTTTACTAGGAAATCTAAAAATCCCTTTACTTCCCAGAAATTTTTCAGGATAAATGATAAACTAGATTTTAAAATTCCGTGTATGACATTATTGATCAAGAGAATTAATGGAATTCACTGCTGGGGAGTATCTGAGTTATTTTATTTAGGTGTTTTTGTTATGCAGTGAAGTATGATTAACTCGAATGTTTATAATTCGAATTTTTCTTTATTCATTTTAATTTCTTATTTATATGATTTCAAAATATCTTCTCTGATTCCAATTTATTTCGATGAAGTCTGAACTAAAAATTATCCAGAATCATCATCATTTCTAAACTGTTTGCGTTAATTATAAATTATTGTTTATTCGTTATATCTCGTATCCTCAGACATAATAAACAACAGTTTTTCTCTACCTCTTTATTGCGTGAAAATTTTATTGTTGTGCAATATATTAAATGAAAATAATGATAAAATTTTCTCATTTTTTGATAAATTTTGAATAAATTTAGCTTGAGTTGAACTGCTTAATTTGATGCAAATTTTAAAATGCTTTTAAAATTTGATGCTTACTTTACTGGATTAAAATGGTTTATTTATTAAAATTACTTTTTGATGTAGTTGAACTAATTTTTTTAAAACAATTGAAAATTTTTACCATATTTATTATAAAGTTATTTATTATCATTGTATTAATCATATAATATTTATTAATATGTTAAATATTAAAAATAAAAAAAATTAAATTTAAAGATTAAACAAATTGTTATTTTATCTTGTTATACTCAATTTTACTTAATTTTCTATCAATCGAATTTTTATTCGTTCCGCAAGTTTCGAATTAACCATTTGAATATTTTACAAAACACAAGAAGACAGGCATCTTGTCCAAAAAATATTTATATGAATTAGTGCATATAAAACATTTTACCATCTTATTACCTTACATGTCATGAGAACGGAGTGAAATAATTTAAGAGCCCCAGAGGCCCTTAATTACCTAAAGTGAACTCCTGCAAAAATATTGTAAAATAAATTTAATAGATAAATATATTTTCACTTGACTTTCTTTTTTCAGATTCCTCAATATTCACAAGCAAATCTGGTTAACAAAAAAATTTTGATTCGAAATACTTCACTAAATTTCATTAAATAAATATTTTTAACTGAGTGTTATTTTAATTATCGTTAACTCTTTGCACACCGAAAAGTAAAACGACGTATAATTAATTATACATATGCGGGTGTAAGGTTTCCTTCGGAAGTAGTTAGGAAACTTAAAAATAGTAATAGATTTGTTATAATTGCTAAAAATTAATTTGACAATTTTTTGACCATACGGCTTTTATAATAAACATTATGTAGCAAGAATGCGAAAATGGCGCATCCTTTAAAATGGTGAGTCACATTCGACATATGGAGTGCAAAGGGTTAATTAATTTTTCGCATTTTTTAAATTTTATGTTCGTACCTAGATATCGCGACAAAATGTTTCTGATTTAAATAGCATAAAAGTGTGTTGCTATATTTTAAACAATTCAGAACAACAAGCTATGCTTTAGGCATTTCAGATTCATAGTTAGGTAATTATATAAACAAAAACATATATATATATATTTTCATTTTTCATTTAAAAAAATAGAATTTAAGAAGTATTTTAGTTTAATTTAGGAAAATTTCATCAAACTAATAAACATTCTCATTTTCAGGAAAATAATTTCGCTTATCTTGCCTGGTTTATAATGTTTGAGAATGTTGAAATTGGCTACTGAATGCTTTAGGAAAAAATATTCGCATTAAATATCTTTAAAGTTGATTATGTAAAATAATTTAAAAAAATCAAATAAATGAAAAGTGCAAAAGAATATGTGGCATAAAGCATCATTCTTATTATTTAGAAACAGTGACAAAATCAATCTTTTTCAAGTACTGTGGAACTTGGCTAATTTGAAGATGACCAGGTAATAATGATATCTAATTGATTTATTCGGAAAATTAGGTCTAAAATTGAATATAGCAAAGGAAATCGAAAAATTTTAGTCAAGAATGGCATTCCAAATTTATTTTTAACACTTTTCTGTTTTAATAAAAATTATATAATTAATGTGAAAATATAACTGTTTAAAATAAATATTAATTTAATTAGTATGAATAACAATAATAAACTAAAATAAATACACATAATTGATATAAATTTTTACATTAAATTAATATAGTTTCATTATTAACAATCATTAATTTAAAAATTAATTAAAGGCAGAATTTAAATAAATAATATTAAGATTTAGAAAATATTTTAGATTTAATAAATAATATTAAGAGAGTTTCAAAAAATAAAGTAATGATCATTGCAATGGAAAATTTTAGAAGAACATTTTCAATAAAGTACAGTGAAACTGATTAATTTTAATAACTAGTGTAGGGTTCTTTGTATCCAACATCTGCACCATTTACCTTCAGAATAAATCGTCAGTTCACATCCAACGAGTTTAAAGTATTTACATCCAAGTATTTTTAAAGAAAGCGATTTTCTTTTTGCTTTTTGATTGAATAGGTTGCACAGCATTAACGCTCATTAAAAAATTAAAATTAATAAACAGTGAACTGAAAATTCTTCAGATATGATTTCTAGCAGTAAAAGATACAGGCTTACTGAATTAACGGAATGAATTAAGAAATAAGAACGATTTGTAACAATTTTTAGCTTTCGACTTTTAATTATCAAATTCAATACAATTATAAAGGGTATTTT
Organism: Argiope aurantia; assembly: GCA_026543865.1. Taxonomy (NCBI): domain Eukaryota; kingdom Metazoa; phylum Arthropoda; class Arachnida; order Araneae; family Araneidae; genus Argiope; species Argiope aurantia. The sequence goes on along the minus strand of JAPMOR010100600.1, from coordinate 345,591 downwards.
GACGTAATTTTAATAGGAAATTTTTGATACGAATTCGATATAGCGAAATTAATCTGCTATGAATTGAGATAAGAACTGATATACATTTTTTCATTTCTTTGAATGACAAACCTCTTACCTGATACAATGAACTTATTGATCTTTTCGAATGAATTCTGAATCAATAAATCCTTTTATAAGCTCAATTATTTTTTTATCCAATTAGATCAGTAATGAGTGGACATTGAGATAAAGCGAGCCAAAATTATCTTTTTTATGTTTAGATTTCATGTTTTTATATATAATTTTCTCCAAACATTTCTCTAGTTTTGAAAGAAGGTTTTGGGAATATAAGAATTATAATTAATTCTGAAGTACAGGGATAATAAAAAGTATTGTCTAAAAAATTTCATAACTTTTTCACTTTTTTGCTATATTTCAAACACAACTTTTGTGACAGAAAGAGCTTACCGATGTTATAGAATGAATTCTGAATCAATGCACCTATATTTAAGCTCAATAATCGTTTTATCCATTTAGATCATTAATAAGCGAGATGTTGGTATAAAGTGAGCCATCATTATCATCATTATTTTAGTGCATTTAAATTTCATAGTTTTATAATTTTTGTAAACCATAGCCTTTATTTTGGGAGATGATTTTTTTTAAAAAAAAGTAATTAAGACAATTCTCTTTAAATCAATTGTGTAAAACATGAAGATTTCAATTAACAGATAGACGTTACAAAAATGAAAGAACTCAACTTAAAAATTATCTATTATTGTCTAACTTAGTTGTTAAAAATTAAAATTCATTTTCGAATGACCTGCTAGTAAAATATGTTACGAGACTTTTAAGGACAACAACGGTTGCTAAGCAACACATGATTTAGAAATCAAAAATGAATGATGAATTTTTTAATCATACTAAAGCTTGCCAGACAACGATTTATTAAATTAGACTTCATAAATCTTTATTCGTTTAATTATTTTAATATTTATCGAGTAATTGAATGTTCATACAATTTTCAAAGAATTAAATTGTATGTGCTGTGCGTTTTATTGTAATAAATAATGGAATGTATGTATAATGTTTTGATAAATTGCAGTATACTTTACTTATATAACAGACATCTAGCTTAAGAAAGTATATTTAAAAAAATTTCCACTTTCACTTTCTTGGTCGACACAAAAGCTTTTCGTATTTAAACATCCAAAAGCGATTGTATTAATCAATATATGTAAGATAAAATATGCACTTATACATTTGAGAAATGTTAGACTAAAAGAAGCATATCACCCGGTTCTGAATGACGTTGCAATATGTATCAGATTCATTCTCAGTTTTATTTTGGTGGTGAGGGCTGATTTTCCCTGCTCTTAATGCAGTAAGATTTCCCACAGATTTGGAGATTTTGAAAAGGGTTAGATATATAGATTGGATCAACATTAATGCATTGTTGAAGTATATAACTTCAACCGTGCATGCGAATTCGATTATTTTTGCTAAACAAAAATAAATATATCTTTGTAATTTTGTATGTTTCAGTTAATTTCGAAATAAAACCATGATTTTTGTTTTCGTTTTCTCTATTTAATTTGTACTGAACGTAAACACTGCAGCGTTGTGCTGAGTTTAGGATATTATAATATATTTTACTGAATTCTTCAATGAGAGCTAATCCAAACATTTACATATTTAAAATATTTGAGTACAATTTTCCTTTTTTGGAAACTGATCTTTGTTATTCGAAAAATTTGAGTGTATAGAATAAGCTTCTTTCAACAAACTATAATTTTAATTTTTCAAAAATAATAATGGGATATTTAGGATTATTGAAAAATATTTATTAACAAAATGTGTTATCCATGTTTTAAAAGAAATAATGCATTGATAGAAACTAATGGTACTGTTTTAAAAACAGAAAGAGGCATTCAAGTTATATTTTTACTAAACAGGCTGTAAAAAATATTGGAGATACAGCCTCAAGATTGTTTTTTATTGGGTTTTCTTTTTTCATTTTTTCCAAATATTTTCTGAATTTCTCGGAGTTTTTCTTTCCTTTTTTTTGTCAAATAGAAGATCTAATATGGTAAAACAGTACAATTTAAACTTATTTTACCCAACAAAATATAACATGAAATCTTTTTCAAATAATATATTATAATATGATAATTCTTTTTTTGGAAAATGTTTTATATGTTCATATAAAATTTCAAAAGAAATTTTAAATTTCATCTTTGTAATAGAAAAAATTGCGCGTAACAATATATGTACAGCAAATATTTATATTGACTATAGAATATTGATATACATTATACATATTATATGCGCGATGCATAATATAAAAATCAAAATTATGAAAAAGGCAGGATTTTTTTAAATAAAGGAAATGCAAAACAAAATATAATTTTATAAGCACAAAAATAGTAAAATAATAATAACACTAGAACATGAATACAGTAAATCATTTGCATAGTGAATACATTAAATTAAAACTTGAATAACAGATTACAATTGCATCAAGAATAAATTAATTAATCATTGAAGTACAAATGCACTTCATCTTCATTGAATTTTCTTCAGCTGTATTTTAAATTGTTTAAAAAAGAAGAGCGAAACTGAACTGAAAAAAATAGAACAGAACAAAATTTTAGCTAATAGCTAAAAACCATTAACTTTTCCAGAATTTCACATAAAAACCTCCTAAATAACAACAAAGGTAAAAACTGAACTAATTCGATATCACAAAAATAATCTGAATGAATCAAGAAATTAAAAACAAGAAGAAAAAAAACACACCCCACAAAATACGAAAGAAGCAAAGTATTTAAAAACACGGAATTTACTACTCACAATTTAGTAAATTCCAGAAAAATTCATTCCCGAATATACTAGTAAATTCAAAATATTATTACATTTAATTAAATATCATCTATATTCTCAGCATGTATAAGTAAAAAGGCATATTAATTAGCTTTACACAGGACAGAGATTCGTATTTATATCATGGCTATTTTTTGTCTGTTTTCCAGTTTACTTTGAATAATTCAGTACTGAAGAATCAAAGAATTTACTGACTGTATTTTTGACTAAATAAAGATTTTTCGTAAGTAAATTTTATTTAAACAATTGAGGTTTTTAACTATTATTCTTAATTCAGCATCAAATTTAAAATTAAGCTTTTAAATTATTTTCCCTGAATTCTTGACAATCAATCGATATTTATTTATTTATTTCTAAAGCTTTTACTGAGAAATTTATTAAAATGTTCAATGCTAGGATATTAACATTATTTAACATTCATATTAACATTATTTAACATACAATTATGTACGAAGTTTTTTTTTCATGTTTCGTATCAAAGCGCTTGGATGTATCAAAGGCATGCCTTTAAAAAGGTATTCTTCGATGTCTGATTTCTTTTAAAATAAAATTCAAATCCCTGTTTACCTTCACTCATCATCTTTCTTATACAGCCGATTTTGAATTGCTCAGTTTTTTTTTTTTTTTTTTTTTTTTCCAATCTTGAGTTTTAGTAATTTTTCTCGTATGCATTCCTTTCTAACGAATCGTGCATTTCATAAACATTACCTTATAGAATTTGCTATATTATTTTTCTTTTTTGATCTTAAAATCTGAATATATATGATAAACAAGGGTTTTAAACGAGCAGCTGAAGGAACAACTGCTCGTATAAAAGCCTTAACTAAACTATAAATTGAACGCAGGCTCTGTTTCATAAGTCATCATCCTATTTTCCTCAGACATTCTTAATTTTTAAAGGTTACAAAAGAATTACATGTTGAATCATCGTCTTAACAGTTCTAAATTGAATTTATGCAATTTTTCTTTGCTATTTTTTCAAAAGTAAACTCCCTGGAAATATAACAAGTTTTCTTCACAGGTAGGATTTCACGGCAATGCCTTGAAACAAGAAGCGCTGTCTTAAAAAGAAGAAAAAATTAAAATTGGTTTCATAACAAGTTTTAGTTCATGTGTAAATATAGAAAATATATTTTCATTTTCGAAAATATTTTCAGACCAAATGAGTGTTATTAATGGACATCCAATTTAATTTCACTTGTACTTCGGGTTGCAGGTGATGTAGTCTTATCAAAAAATTGTCTTATCAAAGTTAAATACACTTACTACGAGCTATAGTTGAAATTACATTTACAGTAACTTCAACTGCAATAATGATAATGAATAAAAATGAATTGTGTCAGATATGCTCTGCATTTTAATCTTTAAAACTTGTTTATTTTCCTTCCATTTTATCGTTTTGATATTTGATTGCAAATTGTATGCGCAGGTGGAGAAGAATCGTTTGAAATCAGCAACTAAAGACAACATCGATCGTGTAATGACGTATGGAAATCAAAACGTTAAAAATAAGCAAAAAAAAAAAACCCACGTTTTCAATGAGAAATGTTTATTAGATAAATGGAGATCAGTCTAAATATTAATCTTACATTCATACACACACACACACAAAAAAAATCTTTCAAAATGAAATTTCAGTGCAACAGATGGTAGATAAAAAATAAGAATCATCTGTAGAGTTTAAAATATAGTTTAACTAAAAATTCAAATTTTTACTGCGTATTAACGATAACATAATTTTCTCCTTAAAATTATATTTTCAAGCAAACGGATAAAATATTGGAACCTCTGATAAAATTCAACATTTTAATAATTCGAAGTACTGAATGTGAAAGTTTTGACATTTTCCAAAACTTACTTTTTACATGTGTTACAGAGACACATGAATAAAAAAAATCTTCGATTATAACAAAACAAATTTTTATTAAATATTTAAAGATAAAAATTACAACTTGCGAATAAAAAGTAGGAATGATTTTATACTGCGAAAAAAGTGCGATTTAATATATTTCAGTAAAAAAAAAACATAATAAATTTTACAAAGCGCAAAAAAAACAAAACAAAAAAAAAACATACTATTAAAAAGCATTAGAAGAAAAACAAAATAAATATAACAAAGGCAATTGTGACTGGTTGTGATGTGTACAAATAAAAGACGTTAAAGAATAAAGTTAAAAATGAAATCACAATTGTTTCTAAAAAGGAAAAGAATAAAATACGATTCTGAGCTCCCTCAATTCTCCTTCGTCAGGATTCGTATCTTTTATGAAACGCTGCATATCTCGTGAACGATGCTACTATAATTTTCATCAAACTTGTAGGTTATACCCTTTATTTTAATGAAAATCAACTAACGTTATATCTGAAATTATTATCTCTTGTCTAGACAACGAATGTAATAACGAAATGTCGCTCTCTGTGATTGGTTATATGCCTTTTCTTTTCTGCAATTCGACCGGCTGTCTGCAACATTAAATTTATTTAATTCTGACCTTACTCTGCGTAGCAACCCATATTTCAGTTTCTGCCGTTTTTGCTTTTCTTAAATTAGTTTTGAATAATTTAATATTTGATTAAAAATGAACTCTGTCTACATTTTTGCCTGGAAGAATGAAAAATCTTTCTTAAGAAATTCTAATTAAAAAAATGCTGTTAATCAAATAATTTTAATCTATGTTCAAAATAAAACAATCTAATTATTTTCCTTTCATTCCTTATATTAATTTAGACGAAATTAAAAAAAGGCTTTATTAGATAATAAAGGAAAATTGCAATTCAGAGTGAAATTACCGCAATACAAATATGAACAAATTTCTAAAAATTAATCTGGATCCTATTGCAAACAATAATTAATGCATATTTTTGTTTCCATGAGCTTTCGCTTATTACATACATATATATTACCATTGTATCAAAATCCAGCTATTGCGTATAGAGCGCAAGATAGTTATGTTTGCTGTTATTATAACTTTTTTTGTTGAAAATTTTCGTTTTGCTTCAGGCATGAAGATAATTAAGTTTTGCAATTGAGTTTTACAGAGAAAAAAAATGAACAACCAAATATTAAAGCATCTGTGAACAAATAAAACGAGTAATGATAATTATAATAAAAATGTTATATGGTTTTAAAACTATTATATTAAATAAACAAAGAAATGATTTTAATACACTACAGTGATTGTGCAATTAAACTTCACAATAAGTACTTTCTTTCAAATTTAACATTTTAATTTTTTTTCTAGTAGGAAAATTTTTTTATTGTTCTTTTGATTGAGTAATAGGTACAACATTAAAGTCCTTGAGGGAATCAAGAGTCTTCTAAAATTATTTACTAACGATTACTAGAAAGACACTTAGAGTATTTAACAAAAGAAAAAAAATCAGAAGTAAAACTTTTTTAAATTTTAATTTTGGATTGATAAAACAAATTGAAATAATGCACCATATTTTAACACTACGCAAACATGAAATTCAAGAAACCATTAAGGATAATTTGAATTAAACATTTCGGTATCCGCTAAATATTACTTTATATTTATATACTGAATGGTTACAAAAAAAAATATCACGATATATGAGCCCGTAGCTAACATACCTTTCACAGAGATTGAATTAAATTTCGATTAAAGTTATTTTGAAGTATGCACTCAAGGATCATATGAAAAATAATAGTTAAGTTTAGTGAGGCAAAATTTGAAAATTTCAAATGACAATACCTTCTTTTTCATTGGAATGTGTTCTCCAAAGTGAACGGTACCTGTGGCACGAAAATCGCCGGCGCTTCATAGACTAAGAGGAAAAGTGAAAATAAACGAGGACAAAGAAGCAACAAAAGGAAAATATTTTATTGCGTTTCACACATTTTTCAAGTGATTTCCTTTAGATATGAAGTTACTTTAAAGGCTGTAGACGGTGGGTAGCACTGCAGCATATATCAAGGCTGAAGGAATCTGTGGAACCTGACGTCTGATGGCATCTTTCATGCGCAATTTGCTAGTTAAATGCACACATTTTAGATTTCAGATATCTCCACAATCACTTTCCATCGGAGTGAAATCAGAGGATCTCAGCTGCCCGGGAATGTGAAATGGCGGGGATAACTCTGATACCAAATTGTGTTAAGAAACATTTGACAAAAGACCACATATATGGAATGCCATCTTGCATCCACACTGTAACAATTCGGAAATTATATAATTAGTCAGCATTTCTAGATAGCGAGCTCTCCTACCATACACGTTTGTAGAACTTCGACAGGAATCTCTTTAATAAATATAAGAGTTGAGGATGAAGGAGCTTTGTATACTTTACTATACAGTAACTCTTTCTTCGTGTAACGGAAGTACATTGTGAGGATTATTGCTCGACCAATGCACGCAATTTTTCGAATTGACATTAAAAATCAACTAGAAATGGGCCTAGTCAGTCTACAGAATGCATAAAGGCCAGCTATTATCATTGTCATAGCGGATGAGGAATTCATTACCAAAATTAGTCGTAATTGATTTTCAACCCATTTGCAATATCTGGACACTCTGAAACAGATATAAAAATATGTGGAGAATAGAGCATTAAAATCTTACGAAAAGTAGAATTTGGGAAATGTAAAAAGTGTAAAACATTGTGCAAGACAAACTTATCTTATCGTCTCATAGACTTTTGAAACATCCTCTACAGGAGCGAAAGATCGTCCAGGGCGAGATCGATGTGCTCCAAATTTGCATATCAAGTCTCGTACAGCTTTTACAGTACACGGCATGATTTCTGCAGAGGACACGCAATGCTTCTGCATTTTGTCCGTTCAAGTAATAAATCGTTACAATTTTACTAAGTTGTTTCCCTATAAGTGGCGTATTGTTTGGGAGAACAAGAAAACAAGGTACGTGACACGCGTTTCACACTCCCTTTTCTTTCACTTATAGCGACGGCAGTCATGTAAGGTGAACTAGGAAATTCGCGTAGCTTGGTCGTCCTCTCATTTCGAGACAGATTCGATAAACTTTGATCAGAGTAAAAGTGTGAAATGTGATGTCATTTGGAAAGAAAGTCGAGCTCTGGTGAGCGCCACATCTGTTTTCTCTTTCTTTCATAGTTTTTGTAGCACTGGCAATTTTCGTTCTGTAGGAACCGTTCCAGCGCTATTTGTGTTTTTTCCCTTCAGAGATCACATTCCAATAAAAAAAAAAGGTAGGTGTTGCTATTTGAAATCTTCCAAAATTTCACATTGTAACCGTAACTATTAAAGTTTAACCATTGTTTTCGCAAATCAAGGTTCTTTGCTATGATAAATATGTCAATTTCTAATGTATAAGACTAATTTAAGCGATAAATATATTTTTAATATGAAATTGCACGATGAATTAGAAAAAAAATGTCTCATTAAACAATACATGGTAACGTTTCATCAAACTTCTGGGAAAACCTAACAAATTCATTAAGTCAGACTGACAGACAGACAACTCATTGGCATATTTGGTATAAAATTTGACAAGGATTTACAAGTCTGGTGATAAGATCAAGTGCCAAATTTCATGCATTTCCCTTTTTGTATTTTTAAGCACCTTTACTTAAAGTCACATGCTTCACGTTTGTTAGAATGAAATTTTGTAATCGATTTTTCACTCTCCTCTTCATATATAAGATTTATTAAATTTTGGAAAGTTCTTAGTTCCCGATGACATTATAATATTTTAATAATTTTACAGTTTGTAACTATCAATTAATATCTTAGTCTAGTCAAAACTGATTTCATCGAGGTAGCACCATCTAGAAATTCATTTAAAAAATATTAATTTTAAAATTTCATGATTATTGGATTTATGAAAGAAATTAAAGACAAATCGTGGAAAATAATACAAATAAAATGTACTAAACTCGGTTTTATTAACGTTGCAAAAAGGTGGAAATAATGTTTTTTAATTGAAAATCAAACAATATTATACAGAAATTGTGCCACATATATGAAAAAATTATTGTATTCTCATTGAATGTTAAAATATTTCATTTTAATTTTTCAAAAGACCATTCACAGATAAAAAAAGTAAAGGAAAGAAATTAATAAATGAACTGTAAGAATTATCTATGAAATCTATGAAAATGTAAGAATTAAAAAGTATTATTTGATAGAAGTATTATAAAAGCGAACAGAATATTTACAATTCTCGGAGAATATTAAATAATATATTATGCAAAAATTAGAAAATTTATTCTTAACAACCTATAATAATAATAGATGGCAATTTTGTCACCACGTAATTTTACGCGACTGTTTAGAATATGGATAAAAACGAATGCTTATGGTATAGTGGTATGTTTGAATACGAACTACAGCACTCTGACTTCCTGAATAACTCTTATGTTTTTTGTGTAGTTTTAATCATTTTGTGTGGTAATTTGTAATGAAATTCATAAAAATTAAAATTAAAGAACTAGGAAATATAATTAAAAAACTTTTTTATTACAGTATATAATGGAAATTTCGCAGTCGAAAATCTGAATTTCAAAAGAAAAATCGTAAATATATGAGGCGCAAAAAATAAAAGAAGGTTATGAAACCACAAGAACAAGTAAGAAATTCCAAACATTCAATATATAAAAATTGAAATACATTAAAAATATGTTTGAGCTTTTATTTCTGCTGCTCTCGCTTTTACGCTTTTTATTTTGATCTCCAGATTTTTGATAGTTTTTTACATTTTAATACACAAATAAAAAAAAAGGGAAAATTGATAGGGAATGTATGCAATTGTGATATAAAGACTATATACCAAATTTCATTCGATTGTCTTTTCTGCATTTTTGACTTATTGTGTTAACAGACAAGCAGTTAAATAAACATTATTCCAAAAATTAATTCTTCAGGGTTAAGGAAGCCGAACATTTCTCGAGACCGATGTTTTTGATGTTTCCTGTATTTTCACTCTCCATTTAAAAAAGTCATATAATTTTTAAAATCCTTAATTTAACAAGGATGTATTAAAAAAATTGATACGGAAAGAAGTTTCTCATGTTTGATCTTTACAAAATTTGTGTACGCCTCCCCCCTCCCCCCACACACATACACCTTCTCGGCGAGGACGAGCTAAATTCTTTTTGTCCAGCAGAAATATGTGCAAAAGAAAAGTTCACGTCACCCGCCTCTAATTTCACGAGGAATGAAATTATGCGGATAAATGAATAGAACTGAGATTCTTCTAACGAGTTCTTATACGTAGATTAAAAAGAAGTCAAGATTAAGAGTTGAACTACCTTTTCAGCATGTAATTTATAAGCAATTGCAGATATTAAAAAACCGTCGATACAAAATTTTCTCATGTGATGAGAAACAATAATACTTCTATTTTGAATTAATTTTTTACCTTTAATCGTAGGAGTGTAGTGAGAAAATAAAAATTTCGATTGCTCGCTATTTCTATTTCTTTTGAGCTAGATGGACTTAGAGCTCGGTCGACCTTTTCCTGTTTTTCAGTAAAATCATAAAAGTGTTTTTTTTTAAATCCTTTATTATTATTATTATTATTTTAACTTCATTTTACTTTAAAATAAAAGGTGTTTTGAAAAATATATTCCTGCCCGCGAAAAAAAAAAGTTTTTTTTTCTAAAGTGAAATCTTTTTGTTTGGATAACCATTACAGATACTAGAAAGATAATACCACTTAAAAAAAATCTGAAGAATAGGAAAAAAAAGGGGGGGGGGGAAGAATATCATACCATTACATAGTTACGAAACTTGCCTCACCTTACGGAAATTTGTGAAACAAGCCTAGGTCATCTAAATCTACAGCATCGTAATTTATTCCAGTCTGTGTCACAACGATAACGTTATCTCCCCCCATAAAATGAATTTTAATATCTTATCAATATGTTAGAAAAAGAGATTTGAAAACACTCGCTGCCATTCTAGCTAAGATAACAGCATATATGCTAACTTTCTCAATTTAGACAAGGAATTCACAATTTCATCGCTTTATACCAATCTCTAGACGAAATCGATAAGTCGCCAGATATTTCAAAAATCGTCTGCCCCTCTCCTACCCCTCTTCTTGTGTATAAACCTTCGTCGTTGCCACATTTAAAACTTTAAGCTGTCGATAATTTAGTAGTGTATAAAATCTGATCTTTGATTGTTTAACGTGTTCACCAATTTATAAATTTATTTCTTTGTCTCTCTCTCTCTATATATAAATATATCAAACCGGCAGAAAAAGACTATTTTGAATTTGACTTCAATTTCATTTTTCCCGAGAGGGCATGGTTTATACTCGGGAATGGGGATTACCGATGGAATGTATCTTATCATAACGAAGCACAAGAGGAAAAATTTTAGGTTTTCCCTCAGCACCTTTTCCTTATTGAGAGATTCTTTTAGGGATTTCCGTAACACGCGTTGATTCAAGAAAGGGAATCCTAACTACCTTCGGAAGAAATGCCGTGAGTATGAGGGATTTCTGTTCCGGCTCTTTGCGAGAACTGCATTGTCGTCAACTTTTTAGATTGCGTGTTAAATATAATTAAAATAAAAAAAGGATGATTTGGTTCTGAAAATATAAAAGAAAATCTCAGAATAAAGTAATATGGGATAATTTAAGATATACAATAGGAATTTAATTAGTATTTAAATTATATTAAGAGGTATCATTACACACACACACACACATATATATATATATATATATATAATTTTTATCTGTTTATAATTCTTCCCTATATATATACCATATATATATAACTGATGGATTGGATCAATAATGTGACGCATTCGCATAACTGGAGATAAAATCAAATGAGAAATTTCTAATTTAAAGCATTATCAACTTCACATGCAGATGGACAGACAAAAAGAAAGAATTTTCTTGCCCGGATTTTGTCCAAATTTTAATAGAAACAGACAAATCTGATTTGAAATTCATCTACCAAATTTCATACCTCTAGCTTGTTGGATTTTGGAGTTATCAAGTTCACAAACAGACTGGCAGTAAAAATAAATTCCACATCATTTTCTTTCATATTTATATTATTATATTTGTTATTTAAACAGGTAATTGAAATTAAATTAAAGTTTATACCTAAAAATTCTAACAACATTTTTTCCAAGAATTAAATTTATTTTATGAGTGAGCGCTCGAGAATTTTTCATACGTAATTATTCGTCTATAGTTATCAATGCAGAGCCAATTTAGTAAGTAAAATCGGTGGGAATGTTCTTCTCTAAATCTTCTTATTTACTGACACAAGATGGTGTGTTTCGTGTTTCATAATACGGTGAAGAAAACTTTGTATGAAGGAATGACACTATTTTCTCCAGCGATCTTTGCCCAAAATTTGGCATTAGTCTACAATGATGGTGATAAAGTCATAGATTGAATTAATTTTGTCTAAGTCATTTCTGTGTAACGCATTCACATATTCGCAAATATAGAGATCATCAAAGGGCAAAAGTTTCGAAAGAATGGATTTAGCTCAAAATTAGAAAGATATCTGCAAATTCGGTGGCAAGGTCACAAACTTTTTGCGTTTATAAACTATAGTTTTTACATACAGACAGATAGACACAATTCAAAAACGGCCTTTTCGGACACAGAGATATCTATAGCGTGGATATTTATCAAAACATCGAAGTCGAATTCCTTGACAATTATGGTACTTTCTTACTATATATACATCGTACATCAAAAGAAAAAAAAAAGCTGGGGTTCAGGCATTTTATTCCATAATTCCATTTTTTCGTATGCAAAAGATACTAAAATAAGCCATTTTTTCGCAATAAAAAAATCTTTCGATATGCTTGGGTAAAAAGGGAAAAAAGAATACAAAAATAAATTTCCATTTGAATTATAAAATCTAAAATATGTACTAACATATAATAATTAATATTCTATTAAAATCGTTGACTGTGCATTTATTAATTATTTATAAAATCAGTTAAATATTGAAAATAAATGTTATTGTCCTTTTAGATTTAAAAATTATCTTTTTCGTTGTACATAATTTCATGTTCAGATATTCTTAATTAGAATGTTTGTATAAATTGAGTTTTTACTGGGAAATATTCAGATTTCAATTAGCCAAATCACTTTGTATATGCAAATATATATTTTTTAATTATTAACTAGAATACAAATTCATCCCCCCCCCCCCGTTTGAATTGCTTAGTGTCAGACTGTCTGCAGGCATATCAGCCGTATTCGTAGAGTGTTTGGAATGTTGAATCTTTTTGGCGGAAACTATGTCTCGACACAAAAATCATATACTATAGTTTTAACAAAGTAGTTATATACGAGCGAAACTATAGCTCAACACTATTGGTTTTATTTTCTTAAAATTTAAAAATGTTTGAAAATTAAAAACATTTTTTTATTATAAGAGGTTAAAGAATAGATCATCCACACAGTTGAAGACGTACGCGCGCGAGGGACACGTAGCGAGACTTTGTAATGTTATTTTCGAGGGAGCTTAAGAAATTAGTACACTTATTTTAATGCTCAAAAAAGTAGAAATTTTCTTTATTTACTATCTTTAATTAATAATTCATTATTTCAAACACTGAATCTTGAAATCAATTTTTCGAAATTTATCTCAAGATTGTGCTACTCGAAAGAAATCAAAATTTAATTAAATCCATCGATTAGCTGATAATTAAATCATAAAAATATCAAAATTATGTAATTTCATCAAGACCATTCAAATGTACAAAATTTCGAAACTCTAACCTATAAATAAGGGAATGAAAAATCGGTTACACTATTCTATCATTAAAAACATGGTCGAGTCAAATAAAAGTGCGTTAAAACTATACAAGTTCTTTTTTTTTCCAATTTAGTTCAAGTGCAGAGCAATTTAAAATGCAGATTTGAGAAATACCAATAGAAATCCCATTGAAACCTCTATCGTTATAGTTTAAAATATTTCTGAAGGTTGAAGAATACTAATTAGTAAATTCTGCTGGAAAGTGTTTTAGTGCGTATTAGAAATGGAATTTTACTCTGAAAATGAAAGCATTATGCACTGACAAAAATACTTCACTTAAAATTCTAATAATGCTTCCATTAATGAATCTCGGTTTTATTGAATGGGAAGCAATTGTTTGAGAAAAAGATTGGGGATTGAACATTTTGCACTTAATCTTAATGTGCTTCAGATGAAAATGGATTCTCTGTTTCTTCGTAAATTATTTCTCACAGAATTGAAAAAGAGACAAAATGGGTGTGTTGGGGAGAATTTAATATCTTAAAATTTCAAAGAAATAATAACAGGAAATGATGGTAGTTGTCGTGAATTCAAAATTTGCTTTCAAATATTTCCCCATGGGAATTATCTTAGAATTCAAATACATAGTGAATGAATATTTAGACTTTAAAATGAATATTTGTATTCAGATGAATGAAAGAAACAGATAAGAAAGACCAAAAGGATATCATTTCAAAATCTCTGCGGTTATAATAATTAAAGATATATTGAAATCAATTCAGTCCAGAATGAATTTTTACGTTCTTTTCTTTAGTATTAGTTACGTTTACATTACATTTAAACATGCATTTTAAAACTTCGTTACTTTGAGACTGCAAAATTTTGATGCTGTATAAGTTTGAAGCCACTTCCACACATAGGATGATACAAAAGAAAAGGGGAATAAAACTGTCAAAAAGGTAAGTAAAGACTTCACAGATTAGCTGCTAAAGGGAATGAAGCTCTGATACTTCAATGGTACTATCAGCTCTCAAGCTGTGAGTAAAATTCGCATGGTACAACATCTGAATCACCAGAATTTAAAAGTCTTAAACTTAATTTGTATTCTGTCTTACAAGCTGGTATTAGTTTTATGCTTAATTGTGGAAATCACTGAACTCAGGATTATTATTCATTTTCTGTAGAATTGGTTAATAACTAAAATGCTTTTTCTCATCATGTGTGTATCTTAACAATTCGTACTCTATCGTAATTTAATTTTTCAGATATTCAAATTTAATAATTCCCCTCCACATCAAAATATTTCATTTCTCTTGTTTCTCTTACATCGCTTATTATAATTGCCCACATACATCAAGGGATTTATCTCCTTACTAGATATTGAACCTTTACATTAAGATGAAAACATACTTCGTGTTGATAATTTTGTTTCAAATATAAGAGGATCAAAATTATTTACGTTGAATGTTAAAGAGGGAATAGTTTTTTCCATATTTACCAGTTTCTCTCTTAAAAATTCTAGTAATTTTCTCATGCTTGTAAAACTAGACATGCATATTGATGCGAAAGTTTCTTTCTTTGCACACCGATATGCGTGACACGCATGTAATTATTTCTTTCATTAAAAATTCTGTTCTTTCTTATCCAATAACAATGCTTTCATTCGAACTGAAACATTCATTATATTGATCCTTTTCGAGCATTGTTCTTGCTCTGCTCGGTTTGGATGCAGAAGAGCGCTGATAACAAATCGGAGACAAAAGGTTTCCTATCGTCTAGCTTAGGGTTGTAAGAGATGGAAAAGTTCAAGTACTTCCTTGTCTGTGTGCGTTCGGATTCCATCAGATGCACTTCTGTAGTAGAGATCAATGACGCACGATAAAGTGACTAGTTCTTCTTTCTCTGCACAGAATTGTGCGCAAAATCAGCATTTTTTAAGCGTCATGATATATACTTAAGAAACAATAACTCATAGTGTAGTTATTCGTGTCGTCTCGTCTTTGTTATCATCTGCTGCATGGAAATATCCTTGTATATTGTGTAGAAATAGAAATCAATATATACAAAATATATAAGGAGATATATTTGCTATGATGATAATTATTTTCAATTAAAATACGCTTCTGTGGCATGACAGTTTTATTTAGTCATACTAACATCTAGATTCGAACCTGCCAGGGACTAATAAGTTCAAACAAAGCATATCTGGGACATTTGAATCGAAGTGGAATTTAAATCTAGTGACTGGGCTAAAACAAGGTATGACTGAGTAATTTTAATACATTTCTGTAGCAAAGATCAATGACTAAAGATAAAGCGATTTGTTCTTTTCGCCACACAAAACAATGAGCGAATTTGGCATTTTTTAAACATTTTTTGAAGCTGGCCAATACAATCACGCCAAGAAAAGACAATATATACGAATAAATCCTAAAAGTTTCCTATATTAAGATGTTTCGGCTTAGAAATTCGAAATTTAGACAACTTTTTAAAAATCACCATGGTTTATGCTTTCAAAATGACTATTTATATTATAGGTATTTCGCATTTAATCTTGATAATCTTCAATTTTGTAACCATACGATTAGCATCATAGCACATGTTGTTCGATATTCTAAATGCCTTGCAGCATCGTGATGATATCATAAAAATATTATTGGTCATTTTGTGCTTGTAGGAATGTACCTTGATGTCGCATTTGACGTTCATCAAGCTTCCATATATGGCGGGTATTCGACTGAATCAGGTTTCGAACCAAAAACTTATGGATTTTAAAAAATCGGTTACACGGGGCCTTTGCAGCGTTTCTGTTTCTAAATCTTAGGATCGGGAACTCGAAACACGGTTTTTCCGGAAATTCATCATGTTTGTGTATCTGGTAAATCTGCTATATTTCTATTGAGATTTAAATACCCTCATGCTGGTGTCGTAAAAAATATAAGGGAGTAGCAGTGATGGCACAAATGTTAGCTCCTAAGGCTCCAAATTTCCATTTATATCTCCAGTAGAGGACAAATGAATATAACTAATAGGTAGAGCTGTTGGAAATGAAAAGGTTTAAGCATTTCGTTTCTGTGTGCGTTTTAATTCCATCACAGATGATTGTGATTGCTTCCTTCAGTAGAAATAATCGACGAGTATTGTGATTTAAATACTTCGAACTTTGTAGAAAACTTTGAAGGAGTAATAGTTATTGATATTGAAGTTATTTTAAATTATCATGTCTAATATTAGTTACTGTCATCAAATGACAGCTAGATGATATTAACGGGAAAAATTTTATTGGTCGTATAGGATGGAATTCAGTATTGACTAACAATATTAAGAGATTCACTAAGCCTAATTGGTTAAAGTAACGCATTGCCGAGGAATTTAAATCCTAAGGAAAATCCATGGATTTTGGTTATTTGGGAACTGATTGGTCGATATGTGCTTTAGTGAAGAGGCGTTCGCTGTATTCAGATTGGTTTTTAAAGGCTTTTCTTTCTCAAAACGAAATGCAAATGTGAACAAGCAAATTCTTCAGGACAGTAACGTAGCCCACTAATTTGAAACTAAAATCAAACTGCATCATTCTAGAAAACATAGGTGTTCCAAGATAATTCTGATCAGCAGAAGCTGTCACACTTTTCCTTTATTATAAGGCTTTTTTTATTAACATGTCTGTATTGGACATGGACAGACTAGACAAAATATTACTAGTCAACAGCAATAATGGATAGACATTAGTTATTCATATAAGTAGCCTATAATCATCAAGACTGTTGAAGCTTCAAGAGAGCACAAAATAACAATAACTTTCAAATAATCAACAAAAAAATCTTCCATATTTTCTTATTCCTAATAAACATCTTAGATTTAAATAACTGCCAGAATACCGACGTAATTTGTGATTTTTGAATATATTCAAAAGTTCTTAATAATTTGTATAGTCAGTTTTCGAATGGAAACTCTCTCATTTCCGAATGGCAACCTTCACGTCATATTCACTTTCAAATGATTATTTTTATATACTTTTACTTGATTTGATTTATTTCATATTTATAAAGATAAAATTTGGTCATTAGTCTCTTTCCGATATGCTAAATTTTTGAAATCTTATTCACTTCTCTGCAGTACAACATTTCAATATTTTCAAAATTTGATTGCCTTCTAATCGATTAATTTAATTAAATTTTGATTCCATACAAACAGAGCCACCTGGTAGTGAATTTACAAAAAGAATTGACTTTAAGATCCCATAATGTTTATAATAAGGAATTATAAATGAAAGGCTAATAAAAAGAAAAGAATAAAAATAAAAATTTTACTTAATAATACACAAATAAACCTGCATATTTAAAAATAGTTTTTTTTTATTAAATTTAATCATAATTATGTAAAATTCTACATTATTATTATTTACGTTTTGTAGTTGATGATGCTTTATCATCAACTACAACTTTCATCATCATCTTTCAACTTTGCAGTAAAATAAAAATAATAATATTTAATATAAAACCATAATTAATATTTATTAAAAATTATTATTTAATATAAAGGTTTTTTATAAAAAAATAAACTGTCAAATTTTAATTATTTTGGAATTATTTCTAAATACTAAAACAAATGAAAATAGCTAGAAACTGTTATCTTTTTAGTATATACACAAGCGGAAAAACAAATTTTGAATCTGCATTTCTCTCGTCATAATATTTCAGAGAAAGAGTTTCAGAGTTTCTCGTCATCAGAGAAACATTTTTACAAGAAATTCACTTATTATGTTCTAAGGATTGTTTATTAAATCGATATCTTTCGAAATGCAACCACTTTCATTTCATTAATTAGAATTTTTTGTTGTCTCTGCATTTTGAAACAAATAAAAATTGGCGGAAAAATGTTAATATATATTTTTATTTTTGTTCACTTGCAAGTTAAAAATCAAATTTTGGATCTATATTTCTCTTGCGAAAATATTTAGTAGAAGGGTACAATTTTTTTCATTTAATTAATTATTGGTGTTTATGTCCCATACAGTTCTTGCAAAATTAATTGATAGGAAGTTGATAAAAATAATATCTCTGTCTAAGTATAAAAGCTAATAAAAATATCTAGGAAATATTATCATATATATATATATATATATATATGAGTTTAAAAATCAGATTATGGGTTACTCTTCTTTTGAAGAATATTTAGTGTAGATATATACCCGCAAAATAATTTACTTTGTTATCTTAGCATATAGCGTATGAAATCAACATCATTCGAAATGAAATTTTGTTCATTTTATTAATTGGTAGCTTATATACCCGATATTACTCAGGATTAAAATACTTTCAAGCTTAACATCTTTAATGCTTTAATTAATTCTGTAATATAATATAATATTTAATACAAACTATTATATAAAATATTACATTACAAAAAAAATCCTTTTATTATTCTTAATTGTAATATGAATGAAACCACACAATTTTTCTAAATGAAAAAAGTCAATAATTAATTTTTAATCTAATTTATTTAATATTTTGCAAAAGAAGCAGACTCTTTATGAGACTCTTTAATGCCAATAATTTGAATTAATGTACTAATTAAATGTACTTACGAAGTCGGTTTTTTTTTGTAAACAGTTAAAAACGTTGTTAAAAATATTTAAAAAATTAAACAGAAATATCAAAAAATAAAGGCAAAGTAGTTCAAATTCCCAATGTTGCTCAGCAACGGATTGCATATATAAATTTACTTGTTTCAAAATCATCTACATCTTTTCAACTGTTTATTAAATTCTGAAACAAATTAATAACAATTGAAGAAAAAATTGCGCAAAAATTAATTTGAAATTTTAAGATGGTATAAAAATGTTTCTTGTAGAATATTTGCTGCAATATTATTGTTGTAAAACGGTAAAATGACGGCTATTTTTTATTTAATTGAATACTTAATGCATTTAAACGCTTTGAAAGATGGTAGTATTCTTTCTCTTCTTTTAAATTAAAAGTGGCCTAATTGTTGAGGAGGAGATGTGGAATATATATGCGTACGTCCATGGTCAGAATTATTATTATTTAATTATTACTTATATTTATTATTATTATTGTTTTTCTTTCACCTACAGCAATTTAACTTCTGCAAATTTAACTTAATAGGACGTTTTAAGAATGAAATCTCTCTTTAGAAATAAAAACAAATAAATATGAAAGAAAAAATTAACAACTATTCTTAACTCATCCATGCTCGAAAAAAATCAAACTTTGTTTCTAAATTTAACTTATGAAATTATTTAACAGAGAAATAATCCCAAAATTTATTCTCTAGTCACAACCGACATTTTATTTTTGAAATGGCATCAGTTGGAATGACATTGCTTTCATTTCACGAGTCATTCATCATATTTCATTAAATATTATTTTTTGCTTTACAGAAAGTTCCTTACAGATTACTTTGATAGGAAATTTTATTTAGTTTAACATCGAGAATCGAAATTATTGTTTTTTATTTACTATATATTATTTATCTGAAACAATGTACATTAAAAAATCTTTTACAAGTACACATTTTTATCATTATATAAATACTGATTATAACTGGATATTCTCCTTTTTATTATACTCATTACAGTATCTAAGATGTATTTTTATTATATAGTACCGAAAATAAATCATATGGAAATACATTAAAAGTGTAAAGGTGAGCGTTTTCTCAAACGCTAACACAAAATGGCGAGTTTTGAACTTCATCGTAAGAAAAAACAACAACAACAACCTGAGTGTGCATTCATGGATATTCTATCTACCTAGATCTCATACGCTGCCGCAAAATAATTCATCATGAATAAAATTGAGTATATATTCTTGGTACATTCTATTTATCTAGTTGATACATATCTATATTTTTATTGACAAGACTTCACTCAAAATTTCATTTACATACGAAGTTACATTCTTTTATGTAGAAGATTATTGCATACATATATATTCGAATACATAGACCAACAAACTATCAACTCTTCAATGTATTTGCTTCAAAATCAGATACACATTTACATCGAATCACATATGCAATTACATTTATATCGATGATAAAACTATATAGCACGTTTTACCCTTTTCGTTCAGGTTTTTCAGTTATAGCATCCACATGCACACAGAAGTAGGCAGGCAGACATATTTCTTAAGAGATTTTGTTCTATATTAACAGAAATCTTCAATTTTGGGCATGAACCTAACAATAACCATTAATTTATTCTGTTTTGAGTTACCGTGTTTACAGGATTTTGTATGAATTTTTGTTTGTATTTTTCTGGGGCAAGAGCCATGGTTTTGATTATGCTTCACAAAACCATGGTTATGATCATATCAATGTATAATAATCAAAAACGTACAGCGTACAAGTGTGCTTAAAAACATTAAACTTAAACTTTAAATGAATGCATAAAATTTGATGAACTTCAAATATGCAAAAACATTTGAGCATGTGATGTCTTACCAAGTAAGAAATGTATTGGAATGTTCGGGTTTTCGACAAATAGCAAGCGCTGAGCATTGGAATTGGGTTATTATATCCTGACATTATATACTGGACAGACATTTGACACTCGCACTGAGAGCATTGAGGTGGTTTTTCACCTAGCAAAAAGTG
The DNA here is from genome assembly GCA_026543865.1 of Argiope aurantia. NCBI lineage: Eukaryota > Metazoa > Arthropoda > Arachnida > Araneae > Araneidae > Argiope > Argiope aurantia. The sequence continues at coordinate 324,420 of JAPMOR010100600.1, read as the reverse complement.
GAGATGAGTGAATCTAGTACACCCAATGCGTAAATGGGTTAACACTATATCTGTTTTTCGATTCGTTAATGAAGACCACAGTTGTACAAGAGGTTTAATAGCATGTAGTTTGTGGTTAGTTTCAAAATCCCATAGAGCTTGCCATTTGGAATAAAGAAGCATTTTAGTGTGCTTCTTTAAGTTGCTTACAGGGATAAATATAGCCGCAGCTTTGTCTCATTGCCCAGAATTCCTACATGAGAGGGTGCCAACAGAATAAAATAGTAAAATCTCGAGAAGTCAGTTTGTTAAAAATATCTAGGATTTTTAAAATCAAAGGATGATTATATGGATGAAGATAAAATGATTTTAGCAATTGTAAAGTACTTAAAGTGTCTGTATAAATAATAGAGACTGGAAGACATTATTTCAAAAACGTTTTTTTTTTAATTTAAAGGTGTTTAATATATGCAGATTCATGGAAATCTCGTGGCAGAATTTTTTTTATTGTATCGATTAGAGTAATAATTTATCTTTTAAGACGAGGAAAAGGAATTTTTTAAGACGAGGAAAAAGAATATTTTTCATAAAATAAGATACCAGAGATTTTTTACTATCAGTTTTATTGAGACGATATTCTTAATTTAAAGTTGACTCTAAGTCATATTTGTAGTTTCATTAAAATTTATTATTATGCTTAGAATGGGTAACTAACAGATTTCCCACTACTTCGACTTTCAATCTGACGTGTGTTAAAAATTTGTCTCAATATAAGCACCAAAGTTTTAAATGAAAACAAAATTGATGCCGAATAGCGAAGTCAACGTAAATGTTCGAGAGAACTGATAACATTTTGCAAACTACGCCAATTAAATAATCAGACTGCTTTTTCAAAGTTTACGTGAAGCTATCGGGTTCAAACTACATTCTATTTCAAGAGATTATTTATCATCTAGAGGGGAGGCTATTTTTATCGACGTGTACAAAGCAGACGCATATTAAGGATGCATTTTACAGAATTTAAACAAACTTTAGCAGAAAATGATCATGTGTCTTCCAGCAGTCTTTTACACTGATTATTATATCTACGGTTAGTTTCCAGACAATGAATGTGCATAATGATTTTCTTCCTCTTATTTTATCTTTTTTTTATTTTACACTACTTTTATCAGTATACTTTACATAATTTTTTTTATCATTTATCATTTATAAAAGATTATTTATCATTCAGTATGACGACTATTTTTATCTGCGTATACAAAGCAGACGCACATTAAATTATGCATTTCACAGTTTAAACAAACATCAGTAGAAAGTGGTTACAAGTCTTTCAATATTCTTTCATACTGATATCTGTGTCTACAGTTTGTGCCCAGGCAGCGGAATCTGTGTAATCATTATCCTCTCCAAATTTCTCTTATTTTATCTTTTCTTACTTTGAAGTTAACTTTGCCTCCCCCAAAATGCTCCTAAAGAATTGTGAGATCTTTGATTTCGGCAATATCAATTTCAAAGAACAGCCAGAGTTATTTTCATTCTTTATAGAGTGGAATTTAGATTTATTCACAAATTCGAATTAAGAAAAACTGGGTCTAAAAGTGAATAGAACAAAAGAAAACAAAAGTTTCTAAACTATAAGGTTCAGCGAAAAAATTATTTCTTATATTTAATCATTTTAAGGGATAATGTTTAATTAGTGAATAGAGAGAAATAAATTGAAATTTAATACAATAATAATTTTTGAATAATTTTAGAAACAATAATTTAAATATACGAACACTATACAGAGCATTGAATACAATAATTATATAACAATGCTTCAAAATTGGCAGTATATCACAACTAACAACTCCATTTTCAGGCCGTAAGAAAATACAATTGCGGACAAAAGTTAAGGTCGCGTTGGCATAATGCTATGATGCCGTGTACCGAGGGTTCCAGGTTCGAAACTCAATACCACCAAGGTACAGCCGTGTAAGTGAGTCTGGTGATCACTAAATCTGTCGGGCACATATACTCTTTAGTAGATACAAAGTGGACGTTTGGAGCAAAGGGGATTTATACACGTATATTGCTGCGTTTTTAATTATCACATTTACATGCCTGCAAATATACAGATAGTCTGAGCTCCACATCTAGTGAACAAATTGAAATGAAACGTTAATATAGGTCCTCATAAGTGTTGAAGTTGATACAGATCCTCATAAGTGTTAAAGTTGGATAAACTAAGTTTCATCTATCTAGCTTTTTACATTTCTCACAATAACTCAGGAATTATCGCGACTTGCAGTCGGACAGACAAGCTTTTTATAAATGGATTTTGTTCAAAATTTGGTTGAAAAATATCGATTCAATATCAAGATAGCATGATAATTTTATTTTTATAGCTGAAAGCGTTTTTGTGTTATCGTGATTATAGATAAAGATAATACACACACACACACACATATATATATGCACATAAAGCATATGTATAATCTTTTGTATATATATATATATATATATATATGCAATGATATTTTAAACTCTTAATTTAAACTAAATTAATTTCCAAAGCTTTATCTTAATTTTAATTTAGCCCATAGTAATTTCATTCTCTTATTTCCTGATACAATTCTACTTTCTGTTTAATTAATTCAACTGAAGCTGTGTAAAAATTACTACGCAATCACTTCTACGTATCAAATGAAAGTGATTCCTTCGGCGTCCTTGTCAAAGTCACCATGTGTATTGAATTGGAACGTGGCCGGAAATCCCATTTTATATAAGACTAGTCATCATTTGTTTCGTCCCTTTTGCCTTCTTTCTTACTTCTGCTTTTGTGTCGCACTGCGCCTTCTTGTAAATAACTCATGCCTGTCTCCCAAGAGAGAATAAAACGAAATTAAAAATACAACGTCTCGTCCATGTCTTCAAACCTGACTTTTGTTGCAACCAAAATCATGTTACACACACACACACACACACACACACACACACACACATATATATACTCACACATAAGATTTTTGTAATTAACTGCTTTAAGTTCCAGCTTTCGAGATGTATATTCTCGAATTCTCTCGAATTCTCAGTATTCTCGAATGCTTATTATAGTAATCATTTTTTACCGATATATAAATCTTATGTATACATTTGAAAAAATATTTTAAGAAAATTATTGGAGAAGTTGTAGTTAAAACTAAAACAGCAAATTGAATCCCGAATAATACAGATACCCGTCAGTTTAATTTCTAAAATTTCCCAACTCCTTTCAACAATATATTCATGATTTAGTTGATACACTGTATATAACGCAGACGGAACATTTTCTATGCATTCCGGCTGCTAGGCAACTTTGGCGAGCAGAATTTCATTTTGCAATTATCGGTTCATTCAACTATTGGTTGACAACGGAGCTCAGAGACGTCTCTGGAGAATTTTCTGTTTTCATCGGCGTTTATTTAAATCGGGACAGCGCGCCGTTTTCGTTTTTGCTTTCTCGTGTCTGCTGTCGGGTGATATCCGAGCAATATTATTATGATTCTGTTTTCGTCACGACGCTAACTGCGCAAAATATTGCTCAGAATCAAAATCAGAATATATGGGGGGGGGGATAAATTGAATTTTAGTTCCATTTTATCGCATATTATGAAAGAAGATCAATTTTTAATCTGAACCAATCGTCATAGAATTTGGTTGTTTTTAATTCGAATTCATCAGATTTTTTTCTCTGATGCCTTTAAAGTTCCGATTAATATAATATTCAAATAACTTTGAGTTTTAATAATCCACTTTTGCTTTGACATTTTTGCTGCCGTGTGTTATATGAGAAATATTTTTTATTATTCTATTGTCGTCACAATGCTCATTGCATAAAATATTACAGGGAAACAAAATTTTCCGTTATCTTTAAAAAAAAATCGTCCAGACGTGATGAAATTTTGAACGTTAATATTGAACAAACAATGCCATTGTCTTTTATACATCTAAAAACTTCATAAAAATATGTAAGCAAATTTAACAGACTAAATTTATTTGTTTCTGTGAATTGCGGAATCACATTTGATATAATTACACTAAAACAAACATCTGCTCATTGATTTCCTTGTTTTTTATACATTAACTACTTTTTTGATCGCAAGTTGTTTACCCTCCCTTGTTCCCGTTTATAAAATGCAAACGATCATTATGACAGCCATATAAGAGAAATTTCTTTTTATTTAATTTATAATTTTAAACGTGCTTCTAAAACTAGAATATGTGGAAAATTGGAAAAAAAATTCATTAAATCATTTTAGAAACTGTTAACCGTTCTTTAAGAAACTGGTTTTTTTATTTTAACTGTTTTTTTTCTTTTATCTTTATATAATTCATTATAGTGTACATAATTAAAAAAGAAATTCATGAATTGCTCGTACGCTGTAAAAATCTCAACTCTATATTTTCTTCAAATTTCGGTCATAAATATTGTGAATTATAAGAAGGTTTTGAGATAATTAATTAAATAGAAAATTTTTATTAATTAAAAACTGTTTCTATACACACACACACAAAAAAATTATTTTGTCTTTAAAGTTGCCGTTCTATTGAAAGAAAATACTTTAGCGTTTTAGATTGCATTATTTATTTATTTTACTTCCAAGATTGCACCTGAAGTATTTAATTAAATCCTGCCCTGCTTTTTTAAAAATAATTAATAAGGTAAGGGAATAGATAGCTTTCCGCAGTTTTTAAATATCATTTGGTACTGTTTGAAATTTTAAGCGAATCTACGATTTTTAAAAATCGTGTGGTGTAATTAATATTTTTAACCTACTTAAAAATAAAATAGTAGAATATGAGAAGACATGATTTTGTATATTATAGTATTTTATCTAAATGGGTAAAAGTGAACTTCGATTGTAGTCTACACGATATAGAGAGCCAAATTAGTAAAACACTTTCTGCAAATTTTGCTGATAAATGATATGAAAATAATCGGTAAATGATTATTATAACCTCAGTCGGACGATAGTGTGATGAGATAAAAATTACCATCACTGGCCTATATACCAAGCTCTACTGAATGAAGTACGTTCCGTTATCGGCGATGACTTCTCCGCCATTGTTGCTCCCTCAAAGAAAGAGAGAAACGGTATGCTGAGAATCATACGCGTTCTCTTGAGATATACATATACTTGTACCCCCACTTCCCTTACAGGACTGTTGATAGTTTTGCAATAATTGCATTACGAAACCCTATTTATGCCGTGTATCAAAATGAGTGCAGTGCTTTTTTAACCCTCTGGTAGTTGCAGTCATTGGTTAGACTAGATTAGAGTAGATAACTAGGATAGCTAGATAAATTTTGTGCTAATTATAAATGCATATTGATGAGATTGAACTCGATAAATGTAAAACTGGGATTTTTCCATGTTTTCGCTACTCATTTTCTAGGACGAATTTGTATTCTTTTTTTGGCCGCATTCAATAACTATTAGTGGCACAATATGTTCTAAAACAGACCATTGCTTTTCTGGCGCAAATCGTTTAACATCTGCTCCTCACAACAAACAGGAAGCGAAAGCGAAACAAATGAGATTTTTGGACACATGTAACATCCATGTCATATCGTAAACTTACAAAACAGACTTTTTAATGCGGTTCAATTTTGCTTCTCTTCTACGTTCCATTAAAAACTTCATCTCTTCGGACGTGGAGAAAATGTGTACTTTATGATTCATATGCATATCAATGGCGTCGCTTTTTTTTGTATTTTTGTTATTCTTTTTTATAATGAACAATATAAAACTGTGAGAATATGTTTTAATCAAGGAAATGGTATTTTAGAAAACAAAGGTATAAGCCAGAATGTTTATGATATTTTTACCAACAGAATAATGAATTTTCGTCGTGTTTGCAACTGAATTGTACTTGGTGAAGATACAGTGGCATATTCAATTGGATCAAATCATTTACAGCTAAAATATGAAAGTCCATTGATTTTTATTTGATCCGATTTAGAATAAAATATCACAATTATTCTTGGTTTTTTAAAAATTGTTTTAAAACTGAAGCATCGGATTAAGGACGACTTATTGCTTTGTCCTCATAATCCTCTATTTTTAAATTCTTACTCACTCCCAATTGAATTTTTTTAAAAAAACTGGTCTCTTAATATTAATAGAAGATTTTTAATTAATATGAAGCTTTTTTTTAAGAAGGTAGACTTCAAAAATTATATTAAATGAGTATCAGAAAATAATAACAGCTTCAAATAACAATTTCCCTTTTCATATCTAGATTTTTATTAATTTTTTCTGCTTCGAAAGATATTTTATAAAAATTGCAAATTTATTTTACACGGGATAATGTACTTTTATTATTTTATACAAGATAAAATTACATGCTTAAACAACGTCTCGTTTTCAGTCTAGACGAGGGCTATTTTAAGACGGAGCACGTAGTTCTGGACCGTAGCTAAGTGACCCCGGCTATCCTTTTCCAAATTGCCACTCCAAGCAAAAAAAAGTCGGTTTGACCACGTAATATATTTTTATAACATTTTATATTTTTATAACGCCGTATATTTTCTTAATATATATATATATATACACCTTGGGAAGAATGAATAACGCCAATAAACTTCCTGGAAATCAAGAATAATTATTATCTAAAGATTTCCTTACTTAAAATACATTTCTCATTTACAAAAATAAAATCAGATTATGAAAAATTATAAAGAATTAGCAAATTTTAAACAAATATAACATGCAAAATTATTTTCATTTTTACACTTCAAAATCACTGTCAAGTGGAATATAACATAAACAGTTAATGAATAATTAATCCACTTGGTTGCCTCGTGATTTGTTCTCTGATTCATATCCACTATTTGATTTGATTATCCGAATGACAGGTGTAAGCCATGGCAGAGAACGAGTTAATATCCTATAGTAAAAAATTTTTTTATTGATACTTTAATTAATGATTTTAATAATTTTTACACACACTATAGTCTTAATATTCTATAACCTCTCAAAATTATATTTTTTACAAATATATTTATTTTACAATTAAAATAATAGCATTTTTTAAATCGATTTGCCTGCGGCCCACCCCAGTCAGCTGCCTAATCTACCCGCCGTATCTCTAGGTCACCGTAACCTCACAAAATCATCTGTGATGCTGTGAAAAAAATGAAACACGTTCGCTGCCATGATTTGTATCATCTATATAATTAAATGACCCCTTCTTTGCTATCTCTTATCTGTTTTGAAGAGGGGTCATCTAATTAGATAGTAGATGTGAACCACTAGATGTGAATCACAAGCGGGTCACGTGACAGCCAACATGTTAAGACTGAGTAATCTGATTGAATCGGTCAGTAATTGTAACTTTAAATTTCCTAGTGATGTGTTGAATTAGTAAAGTAAAATTAATTTTACTGTCAACAATACGAATATTGATTATGAAAAAGCAGGAAATGCGGAAACAATATTATTTTTGTATCTTAAACATCGATGACGTGGAAAACCAGTGGATAAATATTCGCTTCACTTCATAAGTATCCACTTTCTTTATATTTACACAATCCGGCGAGTTTTGAGTTCAACTTCGTCGAATATCGAAAAATTTGAGTATACATTTTAAACCTCTTTCCGCATCCCTCATCCAATAAATCTACATTTTTTTTTTTTTAACTTGGTACATTTTTGAATTATCGCTTTTACACTCGAAAGAATTGATATATTAATAGAAAATAAACTCTTCAGAGGCTTTTGTTGGCGCAGAAGTCTGATGATAAACTATATGCCAAATTAGGTCCATCTAGCTGAACGAGTTTTTGAATTCATTAGAACAAAGAGGGGTAGGCATACAGTCTTCCTGTCGGCGTATTTCGTCTAAATTTTGATAGAAAATTACAAGTTTGGGGTAAAGTAAGCGTACAGAATTTTAAGTCCGTATCTTTTAATATTTTGATTTAGCGTGTTCATAGGCCGACGCACATCATTTTAAGAATAATTTTTAAGTGGATTTCAGGGAATCATTGTTGTTTTAAGATTCAAGATACATAAAATACGTGAAGTCAATTTTTTTTAA
>JAPMOR010100600.1:298706-309142 GCA_026543865.1 Argiope aurantia | reverse complement strand
TTTCATACATAGTATTTTTAATGTCAAAACTACTTTTACATAAAATATTATAATCACACAATTCTTTCATTGCCTGAAAAAGCTTTTAATTAAAATGAAAATATCAATTGAATCAGACAATTTATAAAAAAGGCAGATAACTAATTTTCTTTAGAGAAAGTTTCCAGATAATTAATTAAAAAATAAAAAAAATCGTCTGCATCTATATAAGCGTTTTTAAAATATATAAAAACTGAAGGGAAAAAGATTGGGAATGAAATTGGCATCACTGAAAACGTAAAATTTTGAATTTTAAAATGGTGTAAAAACATTTCTAGTTGAGTTATTTTCTCTGAAGTTACTGATGGAAAATGGCGAAATTTCGATTCATTCCTAATTAATTGAATATTTAATTAGCTTTTACATTTTGAAGAGTTGATTTAAATCAAGGATCATTAAAATGGAGTAACATTTTAATTGCGGAACATTATTCTAATATTTCTATCGATTATCTTTTATATCATTCACGTTTTATGCCACACTGTTTAAAGATTTTAAAAAAAGTTTATAATTTAAAAAATGTTCGATTCTACAATTAACTTAATACGTTCTTTAATATTGAGATTATGCTCATCTTTATTTTTACTATTTAATTAAATTAGTTTTAAATGTGAATTTTTTTTTATATACAGAATATTGAAACCGGTTATCTCAAAGGAGTCTGTAATTAGATATTTTATCATATTATAATTATTTAGTACATAAAGCTGCTTATACACAAATTAAAATCAATAAATTCAATATATGTTATTGGAAGTTAGAGAGGGAAAGAAACGACCTCCCAAGACTAAATTGCCTAAATCGCCCCTATAGGCCTAATCTGGTCGTACACTTAGGGCGGGGGTATCTTAATGTTAGTTAATAAAAGATTATTTCTGTGAATTTCATATTATATATCATTAATTTCTGCATATAAATTCTTTATCAATCGAATATGAATGAAATTTTGCATAATGCATTTTCTATACATTTCCATGCCTTTTCTAAGCGCCGAAATCTCATGTATCGGAAACTTCTGTTACTAATTTTTTTCTGGGGAATTTTGGTTTCATTCTTTTCATTAGTTTTAGTTTGCAGATGCCTCCTAATAAGGAACGCTATTTTATGCATATTCTCTGAAATAATGGATCAGAAAATTTGAATGGTACAAACAGAAAGCTACATAAGATAAATATATATAAAAATATAAAATAATTATACAAAGGAACTAAAAGCAAAACAAATTCAAAAAATATATTGCGTATTCTTAATCGTTTCCAAGACACAAAATTTTAGAAGTTGAAATTTTTGATTTTACAGAGCCTGTATCAATCTTATAACTTTAAGCGAGCAATTCTTGCACATTTATAAATTTATTTCTTGTATCTTGGAAACGGCTCTAACGATTGGGATCAAATTTTATATTTAGATATGGTTTTGCTTTTTAAGTTTATCTATATAGGTGTCTTTCCCGAAAAAACACAATTTTACACACACACACAAGAAAGAAAATTCTTTTTAGAACTAACAGTTAGAGACTTTTTTATTTGCTCTCATGCTGACAATGTTATATAGCGCCATCTCGTAAATTGTTGTAGTACTTGCTGATGTGTAGGATAGGGATGAGCGAGGAGAGAACCTGGGGCCTTATGGTTCTCAATCAAGTAACATGACCACGATACAAAAGCAATTGCTCGGGTAGCGTAGCTGCTAATTGGATTTTAAGATATTCACTACACTTGTATTGTTGCCAAAGGATGATAACTTACTGGTTCCTCAAAAATTTGTGAGATGGCTCTATTTGATATTATACGAATACGTTCGGCTCACATCCAATAACAACAATGCAATTATTAACCAATTTGCGTACCGGCGTCCTGGTATAAGTAGGTATAAGGGTAGTGCGTCTTCCCCGTGATTTGGGCGTCCTGGGTTCGAGTCCCGGTTTGGACATGTTTATTCTTGCGTTGTTCTATATGTGAATGTACTCTCCTGTAAAAAGAGGTTGTGCAAGCGAATGAGTGATGCGGGAGTAGCAAAATCGTACTCTTGGCCCTAGTTGCCGCTACTATAAAAACAAGAGACGCTCCCCCTCCGGCTTAAATCGCTGTTTTCGTAACAGCAGGCTTGTCCGTGGCAAGTGCCATAAGAAACAACAACAAGGAATTTGAGTAACATGTTAAACTAAACGTATTTCTGATTTTTTTTATATTTAAATGAGCAGTTCATGTGCAAGTAAGATTGAAAAATATTCATATGTAATCAGTATGCGGATCGTATCTAAGTATTTCCTCCGAAAAAAACACACACGATTTTACAAAATAAATAAATAAATAAAATAAAATAATAAAAAAAATCCTGCGGTCTCCCTGGTAATATATAATAGATAAATCTTCCTAATATATAAGGTAAATTTTATTTTAACGCATGAAGCCTGAGTGTTGGAATAGTGATAGAAAAAACACAAAGACTGAAAATTTTATAGAGATATAAGAGAAACAACTTTGCGAGAAAAGGGAAAGACTTCATGATGATGATAAAGAGTTTATGTATTGTGTCACAAATTTAGTTTAGATTTGTTTATAAAAGAATTTTAAAAATTTCATTAATGTTTAGATGCCATTCGCATAAAATCAATAGAAATTTAATCATTGCATAACCAGACAATCTGTAAAGTATCTCTGTTTTTAAAACTGTATTGCCTGCAGATGTTTCCATATTTATTTAAGAAATTAATATAGGATATTAATTAACAATATTAATACTTCATTAGCATTAGCTACATAGATGACAGTACAAAGCAGAGATATAATGAGCCACGTGACATTTCTTTCTAGATACCGCAGTAGCGCATTCTGGGAAAAGAATGAATGAGCTATATCAACGGCTTTTTAGTTTAAAAAAAAATTATATTTTTACCTAAATCTGTATAAATAGAAATTGTATATAGTATCTATACATAATGTTTTTTTTTGTGAATAATAAACGTACGTGAGTAATCAACAAATTGTTCAGAGTATTTGTTGTTCTCGTATTTTAGGAATTTATAAAGAGGTTTCTCGGGACAAAAATAAATAAATTTACATTAACAGTATATTTAAATGATGTATGGAGGAGGAAGATGAATTGAATCAACTACCTTTCTAGGAATATATCATAAAATTTATTATCAATGGTTCACCTCCAATAAATCTGCTGTCGAGCTTCAAACATTCTCATCAGAGTACGGTAGATAGTAGATGCCTACGACCTCTCAACCTATCTGAAATGGGTTTAAGGCGAAAACAGGGACCGGGGAGAGAATCAGCCCAGCAGTAGGAGGTCCTTCAGATCTACCCAGAATCCGGACAGCTTTATTAAACACCAAAAGATATTATAAACATTGCTCCAAACATGGACAGTAAGTGGGGTGTAAATTTCCGAGACAGGGGGATCAAATGTCCAACAGCTTATCTAAATAGAAATTGCAACCTAAGAAATGGAATTCAAATCCATCGGCCAAAGATAGCTGCGAATTTTTGAAGGTATAAACCCGTTATAGCGGCAGTCGCTTGCAATGATCACAGATATAGCAATCAATCAGTTGTAATAATTAAAATATGGATCCCCCGCATTTAAATGCATAGAAAATCCACCGGTTCTAGCGATCAACAATTCGTTTGTAGCGATCAATTTGAATAATCGGGCGGAAAAATCCAAGCTCGGCGTAAGAATAGAAAATCACAAGAACCTGATCTTTTGATTTTCTGATCTGGTGCGTTAACTGGTCTCTTTTATTAAGTAAATCCATTGAATCCTTCTTCTTATGTTTTCTGTAGTATTCTACCTTCCATTCAGTGATCTGCAGGCTATCACTACATAACATACTTTTCAAAACTAAACCCAGTACGATGTTGAATCTTTTAATTATTATTATTCGTATGACTGTTTTATTCAGCGAATGTTTGGCAGTGCAGGAAATGTGTTGATAGCCCGGATGCTTAATATAAAAAATTAAATAAATAATAAATTTTAAAAAAGGTTTAAAAAATTAAATATTTATTAAAAACATTTTTGTACATTTTATCGATTTTCTGCTTAACTCCAAAGTGATCACTACAAACGACCTCCAATGTATTTTACTTTCTTTATTACTAGAATTAAAAGTCCATTGAATCCCAGCTTTCAGTTTGACGTAATCAATTTTGAAATAATACTTAATCGCTAAGTGACGTAAAAAACAGATCTTTTTGAAATCCATGCATAAAATCAAAACGGTGGAAACTGCTTATATAATAGAAACCGTAGAAATCCCTCACTTAAAATAAATCGTTGAAACCTTTTGATGTAATGTATTAATTACTATGAATAAATTTTTATTAGTTCAACTTTATTTTCTCGTATAAGAAGCATAAAAAGAAAAAGGTACTACAATCAATCTAATTAATTCAGGAATACTGCTTTTGGAATTATATCTGTTTACCTGTGACAATGAAACTCTTCAGCTACAAGAGGGTAATTTGGTGCATAGTCTTTTCCATAAAGGCTATCAAATTTTGGACAAAATTCATCAACTGGAACACTGTTAGGCAATCATGAAAAAATGAACTGGATAATTGAAATTTAGCATAATATTGTATCAACAGAGTGAAAAGTGTGATGAAGTTTTAAATCAATTTCTATCAAAGAATTGACTGTCTGCCAGTTTCTCTGTTGGAGGAATTAAGAGAACGATAATAGTTCAACAATGCAGCAGGTTGCATAAATGAAATTTGGCAGGTAAACTCGACATTACAGTCATTTTTTTAATACTTTAAATCCAATCAGCCCAGCCTATGAGGTAAAATGCATATTAATTTCTACTCATTTTACTACTAAATCTGTTGATTACTAAAAAAGTCATATTGCTTACTTTTATGTAAAAAAATTTTGTGGGGAGCACAATTCCATTGATTTTTCAACAATTATTTCTTAAAACAACTATCCAATTCTTTTTTTTTTGACATTTAGTACAATGATCGTGCAAAATCCAAGTTATTTATTATTCCGCGAAATTTGCGACAGCAGTATAAAAAAAGCTCAATAAAATAATTGTAAAAAGTAAATAAAATTGCAAAAAAAAGGCCAGATTTTTCACTGAAATCCGTCTGGAGAGAAAACGGTTTTCCCCATTTTCGCTGATGAACCACTTTCCCCCCTTTTTCAATCAAATACGAAGCAAAATGTGCAAAGGACGAAAATCGATGCTTTCATTTATTTGAAAGAACGCGGTTACCAGAGACGTTGAATAGTTGAGTAAATTGGTGCAAAACAAAAATCCTGATTCATAAAAGGCCCACAAAAAGATAAGATTTTGCTTTACATTAGCAATTAATTTCATTCATGAAGTCGGTTCTCAACAAAGTATCCTCATCGTTGTATCAACTTAATTGATTATTTTATTCGTATAAATTTTGTTTCGCAAATACTGCTTTAAACGGGAGGGAAAAAAAGATAAATAAATCGTATCAGCACTTTTTTTTTTTTATCTTTCTTATATGTGAATTCTGAGAATTATTAATTTGATTTCGTATTTAAATACGATGTTTTATAACTATCATTTTTATAATTTAATACATAATTTGTTTTTTGTTTTTTTTACTAAACAACATCGATGGAAAAATTTTGTTTTCCTTAGGGAAGTATATGTATTTCATTCGTTGGAATGAACCTAAAAAATTGTTAATTTCCTAAATTTAATTAGTTTGCATAACTTTTTGATAATGTAATCTTTTGTTAAAAGGCGTAATAATTATCTTTTATAGAAATGCAAATACTGCATCGCTGAGTAATTACGGATGGTTGTGAAGCAGGGTTAAATTTTGCATTTAATGATAAATTCTCATTAAATTATTTTCCTTAAAGAGCGCAGAAAAATTAAATTTTAAAATAAGAAATTTCAATTTTTTAGCTTACATCTGAATCTTGCAATTAATGTAATTTGCAAATAAATGGAATTGATGCATTTTTTTCTTTTGCTTTCGTGTAAACGAATCTATCGTCAAAAATTTGACTTTGGCGATTTCGATGAATCTTCGTATCAGAGTTTTTCGATCGGGAAAATTAATTTTTGGAATTATGTCATTCTTTTATTCTATCTGTCTGCAAATACAGTAGTACAAAAACAAGAAGAAATTTGGTATATGCCCTAGATATCAAAATTGTTTTCAGTGGACAAATTTTGGATGAATTCCCTAATACAGAAGTCTGTTTCCCCTTCCTGTATGAATAACATAACTGAAGAACGAAACGAATCAGATGTTACTTGGCGTATGATTTCATCACAAACATTTCAATATGTATCTAATTTTGGACCAAATCCACCAGATGGTTGATTGTCTGTGCCTTCTTTTTCAGTATAACTGATTAGCAATAACTCAGAAAGGCAATAAGCTTTTTTAACTTCAGCTATATATTCGTGTCTGATTTTGAATCCAGTTGGTGAAAAGCGTATTAACATATTAATACGCTTTTATTATTATGCATATTAATTTATTATTATGCTTTTATTTTATTATTATGCATATTAATATTAATATGCTCTAAGAAATTTTTTTACAGAATTCTTCGAATTAAAACTTCTAAAAAACATTTTAACGTTTCAGAAATCTTACTTTTTACCAAAAAAATATGACAAACTCAACTTCAAAATATAAAACCAATTCAGAAATGAGGCATTAAGCATTTTTATGTTAAATATTAATGGTACATGTTTCATCTTTTAGATATTGTATGGTGTTATTATAATTTTTTATTTATCATAATGCTATTGTTGCAGTATTGATTATATTATTATCATAACTTTATCTATTCTTATTATAACTTTATTAATTATTCTGTTATTACAACTTTATTGATTATACTGTTATTATAACTTTATTGATTATACTGTTATTATAACTTGTCATTTGTACGTTAACATTTTTTATTTATTACTAGCCGCCTTTGGCGACCAGCCGGTTCGCCAGTATTACCGCTCGCTACAATTTTCAATTAATATTTTAAGTAACTGGTCTCTTAAAGGATTCTCAAACAAAACATTTTTAATATTCAAATTTGGATAGTCATACCAAACTTATACTGTTTAGATCGTTTCGTTCAATTTACTATATATATTTTGGTAATTTGTTGTCATTTCCGGCAAAACTTCAACTTTAATTTAAATTGTAAATGATAAAATTGCAATTAATATTAAGATATTTTTTAATAAAACCAAGCGTTTTATTTTATTTATCATCTTTATTGTTATTTATTAATTATTATTATTATTGAATGTCTACAAATTATTATTATTATTGAATGTCTTATGTGAACTACAAAATACTTTTCATAATTTATGTAATATCTCAAACAATAATTTAACAAAAATTTCTGAGATTCAGCATAAAATTCAGTTTTTAGTTTTGCTTTCAAAAGGATTTAAATGAAATCAATAATAATATTTTGTTCCTGCCTATAAATATATTTCAAAAATTATGAAGTCTAAATTTAATACAGTAAGGTATCATATTCTGAGAAATATTCTGGACACACCAAATTTTAAATAAATGAATGAATGTTTCTATTTTCCACGAACAACTAAGACTTATTTATGAAGTTTTAAATGTTAAAAATTTAGAAAAACTCAACATTTTCATAATCTTAGGCCAATTAATCTTGAGAAACCTGCTCGCTGATCGGCGTATTTTCTTTGGAGCGATCGATGGAAAATCTAAAATTATCCTTTTTTTATTGAATAGTGATATTCAAATTTTCATAAATCAGTCAGTTTAAGTGATTGGAAATTAACTCTTAAAAGTCAGTGATTTAGTTAATTGAAAATTAACTCTATGACTACCATAAAATCTGTGCTTTCTCTTGTGGTGTATGCATTCTCCTTAATATCCGCTCAAACAAAACATCACATACAAAAGTATTGCATAGAACAAACACATCAAAAGTAAACACAACATTTCAATAGTTGCCAAAAACAAAAGAGAGAAAAATGCAATTAATAAGCAGACGATATTTAGAAAAGTACAGATATTTAGACTGGAAAATGAAATTATCTGAAATTAACCACACGCGCAGACGATATTTACAAAAGTAAAAATATTCAAACCTGAAAAGGAAAATATATGAGTTATTCCATCAATAAATGCCATAAGTTTGTTTATATCTTCATTATTTTATGAGTCATTAAATATCAAAATGGGCCAGGGACTAAATAAACACCCTGTATAGAGAGTGTAAAAGATCATAAATAATTTTTCTTGAATTTATTTTTTAGAAAAAATAATATTTCATATTTGTTTCATTTCCTACAGACACGTGCCGAAAATTATATTTTTGCATATTTCATTTCCAAAAAGACTTAATTTATTTTTAATTGGGGCTTTAATCAATGTGATGGCAACACTTTGAAAAAAAGCTAATTTTTTCCCATGAATGCAAAACGTGCTTCGTTTTAATTTTTATTTTTTACGAAAAAAATTATTGAAAAACATAGCTAAAATATTTATTTAAAAATTCATTAAAAATAGAAATTTAATTTTAAGATTAAAACATTAGTATCATTTAAAAGATAAATTTTTCATCTTTAACTTCATGTAAAAATCTTTTTGTGCTGTAATATTTTCGGAAGTTATAGCAGAAACACGTCAAAATTTCGCTTAATTTTTAAATAAATTAAATTCTAGTTAAAAATTCGAAAAAATAACCCCCAGGTGCACATTCCCGGCCTCCAAGGTATACACGTGCCAAATTTGGTAGCTGTAGGTTGAATGGTCTGGCCTGTAGAGCGCCAACACACACACACATTGAGCTTTATTATAACTTTGCAGAATTGTTTGGCAAAAGGATTAAACGCTTGCGTAAACATGAAGGAAATACATCTGCTCATTTTTGTATTCAGAAACAATTATGGACGGAAAATGCGATTATATATATATCTTTAAAAATTATTTGCCGTTTAATTTTTAACAAAATATATTTCCGATACTAAATATTGTAACAAAAATACACACCTATTTCTTATTTCCGTCATTTGGCTTTGTCCATCGTTTAATCAACAGTTAAATTCAACGAAAAACATTGCCAATAAATGAACAAACTGCATTTATCAATGTTTTATTTTACAAAACTGAGAGCATATCAATCCTTTAGTTTACAAAATACTTATCATATTGAGTAATACACGTATTTGATCCATTTTTCTATTGTTCCAAGCATTCCTGGAGTTCTAAGAAATAAGACACTTCAGTTTCCTCGTCGTTTCATGATTTACTCTTTCTACATTTTTCTTTCACATCATCATTTTACATTTCAGGAACAAAATCAAATCACAGGAGAAAAAAATTTGATAAGAAAGTTGGTAATCTGGCGTAATAAATGAATTGTGACCAGAAACTTGCGGACATTCAATATACCTTCTGAATGTGAAAGGACTTGGAGGCGATTTTTGCACATAACTTTTTCAGCCTTTAAGGTTTTGATAGAATTCTATGTGGAGGTGGTTTTCCAATTTCTGCTCTTCGACTATTATCTGAACAGTTGTAATCGGAAAGCACAAAAAGCCACACACGTTCGACGTTTTCAATAAACCAATAAACCAAAATGATGACTTGCACTGCGAATATTACAAGCATAAAACGAAATAACCACAGCGAATGTGCATAACATGATTTTGCCATTACAAGACGGCCTGTTTATCGGTCTAGAGAAATTCACATTTCATAATTTCATAAAGCAATTCATAAATAGTCACAAAACCTTCAAGGCCGCGGTGGCATGATGGTAAGGTCTCTTCTTCGGAATTGGAGGGCTTCAAGTTCGAGACCTGATTTCACTGAAGAAACGTTGCGTAGGTGGCCATGCCGTGCTTTAAATCCGTCAGGGTCGAACGTCCCCCTGCTGGTGTAGTGTAGAAGTTCGGAGGGGTGCTAGCTCTGGTGTCGGCCTCGTCATCTGACCGTGGTTTTAAATTACGAGGTCCGTCCGAAAATAGGCCCAGTGTAGCTTTAAAACTGGACGTTAATATAACCATTAATAAGTTTATATAATCATTAGGACACCAGACTAATTTTGTAGAAGAAGACTTGTAGACTTCTTTTCTGCCCTTAGATCCACTATCGTAGATGCTCTCTACAAGCTTCATGTACGGTGTATGTAACGCAAATTTTATTTGGTCTCCAAATCTAATGTAAAAAACTCACTCTAAGCTCTTTCTTTCTGTAAACTTTTAAACAAAATCAGAAATAGTTTTTCGTTCGCTTTTAGAATGTACTCACCGTACATAGGACAAAATACATTAGAATAAATAGCACACTCTCTCAGATTTCTTTTTTTTTCTCATTAATGTGCATAACGAAGAGCTTTATAAGTTCTCTTCGATAAATACAATAATTACGTTTACAAATATG